>JAHDVE020007597.1:0-43828 GCA_022606495.2 Halesus radiatus
AAACGTGTATTTTTATCCAACACCCGTTGCTTTGATGTAAAACTATGTACTTTACTCTCGGATTTATTTTTGCAGCGGAATTATTTATTTGCTTCCATTCAAACTTTGCCATTAGCTGATTAAAAATAAGATGGAGTGATGTATGATAGAGGATAGAAGGAGGTTTGCGAAAGTTGGGCAATACTAGGGGATAAGTAATGTAATAGTATGTTAAAAAGAGGTATTGATCAATACACCATGCTGTACATAAATATGGGAAACCTTAACTCAAGCCACGTCAATTGGATAAAATCATCTGTTCAAGCTAAAGAAATAAATTATTGAAGACATCGCACCATACTTAATACGATTCATTACCTAATCAACATAAATCTGAAATAATAAAAATAATTACAATAATACTTGGACGACTCGGATATGGCCGATTTTCTGAAAAATCACCTCAAGGGCGCTGTACAAATACTACTTGCTAGGGTTTATCTTATTATATACAGATACAGAAACATACTTCCCTGGTAGGTCACCCCAAACGTTAAATTACAAAGTTTCCGCTTGAGAAGATATGATTTTGCACGCACAGAACACAAGTATTAGAAAACACTGCACATTGTACGATATTGCAGTTATTGTTTAAATCCCATTTGTCATTGATATTATATTTATTATAAGGTTATTGGCGAAAAAAGAGTAGGTATTTATTTGAAACATTATTTTATTTGAGATTTTTAAACTAATTAGTACATCATTTCAAATACCTAATTTTTTTAAACAATATCTAGAAACAGGAATACACTCTAAAAATACCACCTTTTCAAACATTCCAAATTTACAAATAATCTGACAATATTTTTAATTCGTAAGTAAAAGTAAGCGAAACATGTCGCTAGTCCAACAATGGAGGACTCAATTAGAAGAGCATTAAACCCACTGGGTGGGAACCAGACGGTTTGAATCGCTCGACTAACCGATCACATACTTAAATATTTATTCTCTTTTAATATTCTAATTAAAAAAATTGCTACGTTTTGTGTAGTCCTTCGCGATATCCGCTTCAATATAAATAGTTAAATTGTAAACCTATCATTTAAATAATAGGATGAGTTAGGAAAAGCATGGATATTGTATGGGCAAATTCACAAAGATTAGAACCGTTAAAGTTTTCTTTCCCCGATGAAGTTGTTGATTAGAAACAAGTAATATTTTTCGAGGCTTATGACCTGAAACTCTGAAATAACCGCATTCTGAATGGAGTGTGTAAAAACGAGTGATTACGTACACGTACTTACGAATGTTATTTTTAAACTGTTCAATCCATCATACTGTCGTAATCTTCTCAGAGAAAACATTAAAGCATTTGATAGTTTAATTTTCTGAATTGCTTTTTGATGAATGAGGCGTGTCTATTTCAACTGAGGAGTATTTCTGTATTCCTCCCATCACATGTTTGATGCATTCATTAAAAACTTATTTGTTTTATTCTCACTGCCAAATAATGCTTTAATAATAGTGTAAATTAAAAAAAAAAAAAACTAATGAAGCAACATTTTTTTCTCTTTGGATTACAATTTTGTCTACGATTAATCAATCAACAATCGTGAGATTACGATTATTGAATTAAAATTTAGATACAAACTGAAGTTACGTTGATTTGCTGCAACATTGTTGGTTTTTGCTCATCATTATTTGTATTGTGGGACAAATTCAATATTATTAAATTTAATTCAAGGGCGCTTAAATTTTTAATGAATTGCGAAAACATGTTTAAACACTATTTGTTAAAGTTTTACTTTGTGTCGATTTTTCCATAATTGCAATTCACAAAACTTTCAACATCATTGACGGAATCCAAACAAGTTCACCTTTGTAAAATGTACTATAAACAATTCAAAAATATGGAACCTCCTACTGTACCAAGTATTCATGATTCTTGATCGAATCAAATTGACATTAAAAACGTTTCATTTTATAAATCCACTTTCGGACAAAGAAACTACACATATTTTGCAGCAAATCTCCACAACATCCTCGCCCCGGTTATAAAACGAATAGAAAAGTTTAATGAGTACAAGTCAAGAATTAAAGTCTGGCTGAAAGAGGTCAGTGAAATAAGCTTATAAACATCGCACGATTAAATAACTCTACTCCGCCTGAGCACAGAACCCCCTAGTGAGGAGGAATAAGAAAAAAGCAGTAAAACGAGCAAACAGTATATATAATATAATAATTAGTATACCATTTTGTATTTTAACCCTTACCACTCCTTTGTCGGGTGCCAGCCGACATCACTATTTGTACGCAACAACTCCTTTATCGGCTGGCGGCCGATAAGATAAGACGGGCGGGTGGGGTGTATTTTCGCGCGCAAAACTTGACACGTGACGTTGTTTCTTGTAATTATTCGATAAAAAATATTTAAATTCACGTTTTAATAAGATTTTGACTGTTTTCCGTTTTTGTTTTGCTATAAAATACCCCTTTTGTAAATGCCTATCAATAAATTAATATTTTGACTTTATTTAAATTAGAGTTGGCTGACAACAAATATTAAAAAAATAATGGAGTGGTAAGGGTTAAACATTTGTATACTATATCATATTGTAATTTTTTTCTGCACAGTGCCAGGGAACATTTCTCCCTTATTTTGTGTCAAATGTGGTTAGAGGTGCATACATGTGGAGATAATCTTCTGCTACTGTAGGGATTTAATTTAATTTATTTAAAAGAATTATGAACCACGTTTTATGTGCTATCGGCACTTGCTGATAGCAATCTTATATTTATTTCATATTTTGAATTTTATAAGTTATCTTTAAAAATCCCCTAAAAATTTGAAAGCGAATAAATACAAGTCATGTAACTAATGAACACATAACAATGAACATTGTAATAGGTTAAAGTAATCGTTATTTTGCTTTTCTTATAATAAAAAGAATCACAGATCAAACTCAAAAACGTTTAAGTTGATGATCTTTGTTAACATAATTAGATTTGAAGAAAGAGCAAACATTAAGCAAACTAATGGTGATTCGTAAAAAGCGTGATTAACCATCTACGAGTACGTCTGTCATTAATTCACCTGCCACGCCACAGTCCATTGTGCTAATTGAACGTGTTTTAATAAAATGGAAATAAAAGCATTGACGAGGAATGCAGAATAAAGCTTGCATAATAAATCCCAGAATTGATTGCAACTGTTCCCTAGTTTATGACGCAATAATAACGGGCAATCACTCAATCAATCAATCAGCAAACAGTACGTTGACGCTGACGGTTGGAAAGGAAAATACGCTGATTATTGCAAATTTACGAGTTATTTGAGTACCAATGAAATTTTAACATCAACTGCATACTTTTTCTTCTTTTTGACAACGTTTTGTCCCGATTCTTGTTACAAGTCAGTGTTGACCCAACCAACACACACTTTTATTTATTTAATGAAAATAAAAGAATAACTTTGTTTATAACCACGAGAATTTTATTTAATTTTATTAGGACCGACGGGTTTTGCTTAACATAAGCATCATCAGGGTACAAAATTAAACCGGTGCTTAAACCTGATGATGCTTATGTTAAGCAAAACCGGTCGGTCCTAATAAAATTCTCGTGGTTATTATAAACAAAGCTATTGTTTTATTTTCATTAAATTTGTCTAACCACAAAGTGACTGCTTTCTATCAAAATATTTTATTTATTTATTTACTAAGTGGTGTACCCGGTCTTCCTCGGAATTTTTTTTTTTGCAATAAAGTTATTTGGTTGTGGATTCTTGCTTGTCATTTGGGTGCCATAATTAATTTGACAGCGAAAGTAATGTCCTGTGACGACTATTGATATCTCTAAACAATGAAACATATTTAATTTAATTTAAAGTCCACCATAATGCTTATTTTAATATATTTTTTTATTTTACATTTTCAAAGCTGACTTGGTAATTTTTTTTACATCACCATTAGCCTCCAAATAATTGTTAAAGGTGCCTCTAAAATCGCGAAAAATCAATTCCTTTAATGGCCTATATTTCATAATGTAAAACAAAAATAAATAAATGACTTCTAATTCATACTAGATATTTACTATACTTATTGATGAAAAAAAAAAGATCATTAGGTTTAGGTGAGTATTTCGACCTCAAATCTAAATTAAGTTCTGTATGAAACAGTCCGCGCAGCCGTTTCTCTTAAGCAAGAAGTCTTTAAGCCTAAGGAAGAAGATAAGGAATCTTCCTTGAAGATAACTAGAATAACGCTCCAGGACACCCAATAATGGCGTTCACGATTTTACATGAAAAGATTACGTCAAAAATACAGAATTTTATGAAAGGTGGGTAACTAACTAAACATCACTCGTTTCACCGCGGAGGTAGGCAGAGAGAACGGACCGCGAAACAACTCGATCTTGGCGTACATCGCATGCGGGACCAATCTTAGGATAGATTCTCCCCTTCTTATTCCCCTTATTTGTGCGAATATAACGCACAATTTCACAATATCGACATTCACAATCCCTTTTCAAAATATCGAACCGAAGTAATACGTACGACCATAAATTGATGCACGAGTATAAAATGTATCGAGAGCATCTCCTGTCCCGATCCTATCTTCCTCTTCCTCTCCCCCCTTCCTTCTTATTTTATTTTTTATTTTTTATTTTTTTCTAATAAAACATCTGCACTTAACCACTGGTAGCACAAGAAACTTTGTTGGCTTACCTTTTGTTAAACTTCCTTTGTACTTAAATCTGCATTAAAAGCTGTTTGTTTCTTACAGATAAATAAATACATATTTGCTTCATTCACATTCCCGACTTCTGACATGGCCCGACTCAAGTATTTGATTCACGTGATCGTGTTATGTCTTCCTCGGGCGTCCCCGGCTTCTTTCGTTTTCGTATGCGACGCGTGGGAATTAAAGATTTTTATACAGGACGATCGTCGTTGACGCACGTACGACCTCTGGCTGGAACTACTATACATTAATTGCACTTATTTAATTAACGAAACGAGGTTGAACTTAGCCATACATATACTGAGAATGCCAATATCGATTGTCATTATTTTATATTAATTTTCGATGTATCATTATACACGGTGTTCGGAAACTAATGGCACGATTTGAGCAATAAACTTTTTTTAATGGGAATTTTAGGGTAAAAAAAACTATTGGAGCCAAGGCTATTCTTTGTTCAATTTTAAAATACAATACACAGTTTATAAAATCCCTTTAGCGACCGATTTTTTTTTAATGTCACTAAAAAAACCATCTTCGATTTACTTAAAAATGAGATATAAAATCAAAAAAAAGTTACAATACAAAATAGACTTCAAATGTGATGTAGATTCTCAGTATCACGCTTGTACCACGCGTTTCCGGACACCATGTATAAGTATTAATACATGAATATAAATAGCCTTATAGTGTTAAAAAGAACTAAATTTGATCATCTTGGCAGCACTTCATCAGATAAAAAAAAATTTAAGAGGATAATAATATTGTCCTCTTCATATATTATTAATCTATAGCTATGCTCTGATCAATTTTAAAAGACAATAAACAGCTGATATAAACCCCCTAGCGACCGATTTTTCAATTTTTTAAATCATCTTCTCAAAAATGAGAGCTCAAATAAAAAAAAAAATACACTAAAAAATAGACTTCAAATCTGACATAGATTCTCCAGTATCACGTTTGTACCACGCGTTTCCGGACCCTTTTTTACTATACCAATTAATACATGAATATAAATAGCCTTATAGTATAAAGAAAATTAAATATCATGGCAGCACTTCATCTGATAAAAAAAATTGAAGAGGCCAATAATATTGTCCTCTTCATATATTATTGTGATAAAAAATGCTCAGTGCTCGTGGTAATGATCAAGCCTTGATTCCCAGCTCATAAAGCTGCGACCTTTTTACTCCTGCTGTGAACGAGGCTTCATGGTATTTATATTTGAAAGTGTTTCGCGGTGCGAACAGTACAGAATATTGTCGCTACGAAAATATGGTTTGATATTTCGAAAAATCGCTTTATTTTCAATTTTGTCGAGTAGACTAAACAAAAAGTAACGACTTGTGTAAAACACAGCGTATATTTTCAAAACAGAATATAAACACAACCTTTACGGGAGGTACGTATTATTTACGCGACTTAACACAAAGCCTTTTCACAGACATATAAACACAACCTTTACGGGAGGTACGTATTATTTACGCGACTTAACACAAAGCCTTTTCACAGACATTCCAAACATATTTATACGGCGAGGTTTTTATGGGGCATTCATTTTGAATTAAAGAATCCAAACGACTGCGGTTGACTGAAACTTCGAACTAATAATAATGTTCTCTATACATAACGAACATATTCAGTGAATAAAATACGTTTGAAATAAAATTGAAAGGTAATGTACGGGACAAGATCTGTAAACTCTTGCGCACGTTTTAGAAGAAGAAGATCAGGCTGGCCACTTCGACGCTTCAGAGCAGGGTAGGAAGGAAGGGGGAAATGCCTTGAAAAAGGCAAACGATTTCTTGCAAGGAGGTGGTGAGGGCGAAGAGAAAGTCACGGTTGGTTTTCAGGCCGGGTGAAGATGCAGGCGAAGTAGGTAGAAGGCGTGTTGAATCCGTGAGAATACTCTGAATTTTAGAATTGTACGCATCGTTCAAGTACTTCGGTGCGATACCGTGCGGCGAATCGGGCAGTTTGAACTCGTGAATATTTCGCGAGCTGCCGTAGACTCTGTCAATCTTGGATCGACTTGATCAAAAAATTAGGATGTCAATCACGACCTTCTGCTTGAATTGAGCCTATTGCAATCTTCACCTATTTTTTTATTAAAGCAACCAAAATTATTACAAAGTATGTCATGGGGGTCAAAGTAGGACAGGTAATACTTTGCCGTCAATTTACAAAAAAATGCATTGTACAAACATAGAATAAGTAAGTCTACTCGATTACGCGGGCGCTAATGAACAGATCAGAAAATATCGTTTATTTAGATCAGTCACCGCGGCCGCAGGAATCGCTTACAAAGACAGACAATTTTTGTAGAACAATAATTTTGAAAGGTTTTTTGTGGATCAGAGGGGCTCGACCAATGAGAGCCCGCTCTGTTTCGGGACCGTCGCCGGGAGCGACCGTAGGGGTGGCGGGGGTCGGAGAAATGTCCCGTTAGCACCCAGTAGCGTCTCGGGACGAAAACGAGGTTCAGTGGCGTAGAAAAAGAAAACGATGACGTGCACTCTCATCATCACTTCTTCGAAAACCCCGGAACTACGCTTGTCGAAAGCCAATATGTACTGAAATGGGGCGTTTGCACAAATCCTCTTTTTGTGCAAACATAACAAGATAGGGATGCGTATCTAGTCGCTTCTATCAGGTTAAATTAAAGTCGGGCGTTGCACAATTAATTATTTGTGCAGACAAACAAACAAGACAGAGACGCGTATCTAGTCGCTTCTCTCTCTCTCTCTCGTTTGTGATCAGGTCGTCTGTATGAGCCTGACCAGTACTACATGCCAGCTCGATCGAGAACGTATCGAGTCGTCTCTTGTTCGAAACTGCACGAACTCAGTAGTTGATTTCGTATCTAGTCGTACCACCTACTGAGTTATGTACTGGTTGATGTTATGCAAATGGAGGGTATTACAAACTTTGATAGTCACGTCTGGTATAGGTAATTTGAGACATTTTTAATAAATCACGTCTCAATCAGAATATTATAATATTAAAAAAATAAATGGTGCATAAATAACAAAAATTATTCTGAATTTGCCAACCGTATTTTAGAAACCAATCATTCTTTTGATATAAATAAAGTATATTTTCATATGAAGCGGTAACTTGGTGATGTGACATTATAATTTATAAAATAAAACAATAACTTTGTTTTACTGCATAAAAATGTAACCGGCATTCGATTAGATAACTTAGAAGCATCGGAAATAAGGAAAGCAAAAAACACTAATAGTAGACTCATAAATAATCAAATAAGTTTAAATAAAAGTCCAATCTTTAAATTATTCCCAATAAACAAAGTACATTCCCTTCCCGATCAGCAGGTACCTGCCGATCTCCCACCCTTGGCCCTTCACTAGCCTGTTTGTATCACTCCATAACACATGTGCATCTTAGTTCATAGTTTAGTTGTATACTGCCCTGAAGAAGCTACGGTAGTAGCGAAACCCGGTCGGCTAAAGTATAAATAAAAGTGATGTAAAACAAAGTTATTGTTTTATTTTATAAATTATATAAATAAAGGTTTAAAATTTTTACATACAAATACAACCGATGTACAATTAGACAAATTTGAAATTTTAGAAATCTGTCTTTTGAATTTATGTTTATACTAATATAAATAATAAAATTATATTTTTTATTAACATTTTTGGTAAATTACTTACCCACTTTAATCAATGTTCGTTTATGCTTATAATTTGTTTATTCATTCATTATTGTATTGTAATTTTTATCATTTGTCTATACTTGACATTATTATTTTTAGTATTCTATATATTCCTGACGAAGAAAGCATCGATATCTGTGTATATTAATAAAGTGGTTAATACGAAAGTAAATTTTTTAATTTATTTATTAATATAATGACGCCACACAGTGAATTCAATTCTTTTGACGAAATTACAATATTCTGTTTTAAAAAAATACTCACTTGAAAGCAATATTGAATAACATACATATAACATAATAATGCTAATAACTTGGCATTTATATAGCGACGTATTGTGATTTTTCACATCAAAACTAATACGTTAGCATTCAAATTTAGAAAAATAAACTTTTTTTTTAACATCGTAGAACGATGAGACTCTAATAGATAGTTTCAGACAGAAAATAAATCAAAAAATAAAAAGAACACTATTAAATTACATTATTAATAATAATATAAATGCGAAATCTTAATCTTATTTTTTTTATTTATTTATTTAGCTTTTGTTCTTTATGTGATACCATACAAGAGTCCGAACTGGTCAGAATCGTCTGGAGCCAGTGAGACTATGACATCCTCAATTGGGGTACGTTGTGAGGCTGAAGGTATTGAAGAGGGGAAGGAGATGAGGTAAAGGAAGGTGGAGAAGTACCTGGCTATTCAGATCTGGTCACCAAACACGGCTAAAAGCCATTTCAAGCAACGTTTCAATTCTGAATGGTGGTCTATCACCAGGGCGATACTGACAATATATAGGAATGTGCCGTAAATATACTAATTTTATATTCCAGCAATACTCAATAGTGACCTAATCAAGAGCCGAATGGAGTAATACTAAAATAAATGCGACGCCAAACTTTAAAATAAGATCATACGTCATATAATTTCAACGACTAATCAAAGCTTCAAAATAATCAAAACATCTAAGTCCTCGTTCATAGACTATGTTGGGGTTTCTGGTCAACCCGAGCTTTAAACTAGAGCAGCGTAACTTGAAACTTGTAAGATTCCGTTTTAACGAGATGCTGAGATCTAAACACCTGTTCTTATTAAAGCTATGTGTTGTTGTAGAATGCACAGTAGCTCCAGCTGTGAGTTGTGGAGTTTCCGATGTAGTATGTTTTAATTTTGTACAAACCGGTTAAAGTCTGTTCTCTTTCCCGACTGCGCGAAGGACCAAATTACGATCAAATACTCTGAATAAATTAATTTGATATATTATAATCTTCAGATATTGTATATCTAAATTATTGTATTAAGAATGTTCTTGATGTGACGTAGAGTTTAATAGCTCTTTTGATGTGCACCAATGCAGTATTTTTTTACATCAAATACTCTGAATAAATTAATTTGAAATATTATAATCTTCAGATATTGTACATCTAAATTATTGTACTAAGAATGTTCTTGATGTGACGTACAGTTTAATAGCTCTTTTCATGTGCACCTATGCAGTATTTTTTTACATCAAATACTCTGAATAAATTAATTTGAAATATTATAATCTTCAGATATTGTACATCTAAATTATTGTATTAAGAATGTTCTTGATGTGACGTAGAGTTTAATAGCTCTTTTTGTTGTGCACCTATTTTAGTATTTTTTTTACATCAAATACTCTGAATAATTAATTTGAAATAATTATAATCTTCAGATATTGTACATCTAGTGTGTATTGAAATGTTCTTGATGTGACGTAGAGTTTAATAGCTCTTTTCATGTACACCTATGCATTTTGCCTTAAATACTCTGAATAAATTAATTTGAGGAAAATATTATAATCTTCAGATGTACATCTAAATTATTGTATTAGAATGTTCTTGATGTGACGTAGAGTTTAATAGCTCTTTTGATGTGCACCAATGCAGTATTTTTTTACATCAAATACTCTGAATAAATTAATTTGAAATATTATAATCTTCAGATATTGTACATCTAAATTATTGTACTAAGAATGTTCTTGATGTGACGTACAGTTTAATAGCTCTTTTGATGTGCACCTATGCAGTATTTTTTTACATCAAATACTCTGAATAAATTAATTTGAAATATTATAATCTTCAGATATTGTACATCTAAATTATTGTACTAAGAATGTTCTTGATGTGACGTACAGTTTAATAGCTCTTTTCATGTGCACCTATGCAGTATTTTTTTACATCAAATACTCTGAATAAATTAATTTGAAATATTATAATCTTCAGATATTGTACATCTAAATTATTGTACTAAGAATGTTCTTGATGTGACGTACAGTTTAATAGCTCTTTTCATGTGCACCTATGCAGTATTTTTTTACATCAAATACTCTGAATAAATTAATTTGAAATATTATAATCTTCAGATATTGTACATCTAAATTATTGTATTAAGAATGTTCTTGATGTGACGTAGAGTTTAATAGCTCTTTTCATGTGCACCTATGCAGTATTTTTTTACATCAAATACTCTGAATAAATTAATTTGAAATATTATAATCTTCAGATATTGTACATCTAAATTATTGTACTAAGAATGTTCTTGATGTGACGTACAGTTTAATAGCTCTTTTCATGTGCACCTATGCAGTATTTTTTTACATCAAATACTCTGAATAAATTAATTTGAAATATTATAATCTTCAGATATTGTACATCTAAATTATTGTACTAAGAATGTTCTTGATGTGACGTAGAGTTTAATAGATCTTTTGATGTGCACCTATGCAGTATTTTTTTTTACAGTAACTCCACACAGGAGGCCCTGAGGGAAGTTATTTCCCTCAAGGCCTATATCATCTTTGAGAATGCTGTGTGGAGGGTATTTTATAGGATAGGAAGGAGTGAATCTGGATTTTGAAGAGACCCACATTGTATGAGGGTGGAAACACAGAGGCCGGCAGATCATTCCACAGCCGTGCTGTTGAACAAAACATCGAGTCGTAGAAGCGACCCGTTCTCATCTTAATGTCAACCGTGTGCAAATGTTGGGCACGCGTTTGGTGTGTTTCCCAACTATGAACCGGTGCCGAAGGTATCAATGACGCTAGATACACAGAGCATCTTCCATTCAAATACCGGTAGAACGAGTACAACATTCCGACCTGACGTCTGTGCTCCAAAGATTGCAGTCCGTCTGTTAAGCTAGGCGAATCTATCAAATATAAAACTTATATATATTTAATATAATATAAAATGTCAAAGACCTTTGTGTTACCGTAGTAATGGCGTTTTGTGGATCCAAAATAATAAATATCTACAATTAAATGACAAGCTGCACTAGCAAGGCGTGTTTTTTTCTCACAATCACTTTATCTTTTAAAAGAATTATAAATTAAGTTTGCCATAGTTCCATTAGGTTCAAGAAAATAAATAAAAAAAGTGTTACATTTCGTCTCCGATTTGTCCATGTAACTACTGTCAAATATATAATAATAATAATAATAATCGGATGATTTTTATAGCGCCGTTTTTGTGAAAAATCACCTCAAAGGCGCTTTTATATTTGCAAATATATAAATATACTATATTTGTACAGCGCCCTTGAGGTGATTTTTCAAAAAAAGGGCGCTATACAAATCATCCAATTATTATTATTATTATTATAAAGTCTAACGAATATTAGAAATTTATTTATTTATTATATTATATATGCCTTTGACGGCCTCCATGGTCGAGGGGTAAGGCTCTCGACTACGAATACGAAGGTCGCGGGTTCAAATCCCGGCGTGCGCAAGTAAATTTTATTTAGTTAATTTGTGTTGTTTCACAATTAATTAATTTAAAATAATATATAGTATATTTGCCCACGTTCCAGAGTGGAAGATACTCTCAGTATCGCCCTGGTGAAAGACCACCATTCAGAATTGAAACGTTGCTTGAAATGGCTTTTAACCGTGTTTGGTGACCAGATCTGAATAGCCAGGTATTCCCCCACCTCCCCCTTCCCCTTCTCCTTCCCCTCCCCAATACCTTCAGCCTCACAACATTCCCCAATTGGGGATGCCATAGTCTTACTGGCTCCAGACGGTTGGGAGCAGTTGGGACTCTTGTGCGGTACTCATATAAAAAAAAAAAAAAAATAAAAAAAAAAATATGGGCTTTTACATATTTATTTAGTTAAAATAGTCACACAGGTGCAAAAAACATTACAGTAGGTACATAGATAAAATAACGAACACATACAGGAATAACATAGTGTAAGCACCATTACAAGTAATTAGCTACAGAGGCGAATATTCAAAATACACTTCACATTCATTGATACGTATATTCTATAGGCATATATAAATAATTGTTGAGGATATATGAAATGATCGTGTGGTAAAACTATATAAGATCGTGTGAAAAATGTTGAGAATCGCAAATAATGCAAGGCTGATGTAAGCGTAATGAGTAAGATTATAAAGGGACGTTTCGATGGTTTGGGCATGTAGACCGAATGAACGAGGAAAGGAGAATATATGACACAAATGTGGATGGAAGAAGAAGGGACGCCTTAGGAAGATATGGCAAGATCAAGTGAATTAAATACTATGTTAAAAGTCAAAATAACAGAAGAGAATGTATGACTGTGAATGGAGGAACAAGTGTATACCAAGATCGAGTCCTCTCTGCCTACCACTGCGGTAAACGGGGTGATGGTTAGTTAGTTAAAATAAAGCTTGATCCTGTATTTTACATTTTTATAACTGTTCAATCACAATTCATAGTTAAAAAATGTCTGTCATTCTAGAATAATCGTCTTCAATCTCATTTTTGATCTGAGAACACGTTCTATTTGACGTAGCCCAACAGTTTGTCTAGAATCAATGTGTTCCTTTACGAGTGCAGCATGGGGCGCTGGCATTGGTTGGTTCAGTGACCTCCCCCCCACCCTATAACCTCCAACCCCCTCCGTTCCCCTCAACTTCATCGCCCCTCCCCCAACTCTGTTTCGTCTGCACGTGGTTCCTGGTATTAAACTCAAATCCCAACTACACGAGTAAGCCTCCAGCGATGCGTGTAAAATTAAACCACCGTATCGGAAACATTAATTTATACCTTAGTAAGATTTTTATTTTCATTAAGTTGGTTATATCCTTTTAAAAAATATAAACAGCTTTGATTTATTTTATTTTTTGGTTACATTGAGAATTGAGAAACATCTGGACGCCATCAAATAAGTTACAAGTTTAAAGTGTTGCTCTTATTTTAAAATAATGTGTTTTATATTTAACTAGTACCTACTCAATCTCAATCACTAAAATATTTTATAACATATTTTTCGGGGAACAAGTTTCTTTGTTACTTATTTGTTATATTGTGAGGAATAATTTTATAACGATAATTTTTTTTTATAAAGAATGTTGACGGAAATTAGATTTTTATAATCTCGAAGCTTTTAATAATAATAATAATAATAAAAAAGCATTTATATAGCGCAGTTTTCTGTTATTTCATTTCAAGTGCGCTTTACTATAAATAAGGATGACTTTGCAGTAGGTATAGCGTCGTTTTTGTGAAAAATCATCTCAAGGGCGCTGTACAAATATATATTATTTAAATGCTTTATCTTATTACTAACAATAGACAAGCTATTATTACTACTTCTGGCTAACATATTGCATTCACCAGTTCATCGATCTGTAATACCAAATTATATGTACAATGCATTTGATCCATGAAGGTGATGCCGCGTTAAAATATACAAGTTATAAATTTTATATATAGACAGATGGTATTATACAGGACCATACTTACATGGCAGGTCACTTGAGATAAACACTGTTTATTAGCGAAATTTATATATGTTATGTATATGTTATGTATATGTTATGTATATGTTTGGGCATGTAGAGCGAATGAACGAAGAACGGAGTGTAGGGAGAATAAACGAGGCGAATGTGAATAGAAAAAGAAGTTGGGGATGTCCGAGGAAGACATGGCATGCTCAAGTGAAACAAATTCTTGAGTCGGCCCATGTCAGAAGTCGGAATAACAGAATAGAATAGAAGGGTGAATGCAGGAAACTCCATTAACGGAGGACTGAACGCGGTTGGCGCAAACAAAAAGTTGTCCAAAGAAGCGGAACTAGCAGTCCACAATGGAGTGCTGAAACCTACCCTGATGTATGGCAGTGAGACATGGAACTGGCAGAGGAAGGATGAAAGTAGACTGAATGCTGTCGAAATGAGATCTCTGAGAAGAATGTGTGGTAAAACCATATATGATCGTGTGAAAAATGTTGAGATTCGTAAAGAATGCAAGGCTGATGTAAGCGTAGTGAGCAAGATTAAGAAAGGGACGCTTAGATGGTTTGGGCATGTAGAGCGAATGAATGAAGAAAGGAGGTAAGGAGAATATATGACGCGAATGTGAATGGAAGAAGAAGCCGGGGACGTCCAAGGAAGACGTGGCACGATCAAGTGAATCAAATACTTGAGTCGGGCCATGTCAGAAGTCGGAATAACAGAAGAGAATGTATGAGACGTTGCATGAAAGTGAATGAAGCAAGAAGTGTATGCCAAGATCGAGTTGCTTGGCGGTTGTGGCGGCGGGGAAACGGCGTGATGGTTAGTTAGTTAGTTAGAATATATGAATATGAACGATGCAAAAAGTGTATGTCAAGATCGAGTTTTTTGGCGGTCCGTCCTCTCCCCCTACCCTTGTGGAGAAATGACGCGATGGTTAATTAGTTAGTTAATAATAATAATAATTTAATGATTTATATAGCGTAGTTTTTGTGAAAAATCACCCCGAGGTACAAATATTACTTCTAATTCTCTATCTAATTATGTACAAACAGATACAGATAAACGTACTTACCTGGTAGGTCGCTTCAGATGAACACAGTTTTATTAGAATATTTAAGCTTAGAGATGATATGATTTTTTCAGTTGCTATTATATAAAACTCATCTCTTCGGACAGTCATATCCATGAATGGTTCACTTACCTAATAAACAAATAAGTTTATTATTCGTAAATGTAAATAATTATTTTCAAAAAATCTCAAATAAAATCATGTTTCAAATAAGCACCTACTCTTCTTTTGTCAATAACCTTCTAATGTATATAATATCAATAACAAATAGGATTTAAACAGTAACTTCAATGTCATGCAATGTGCAGTGTTTTCTAATATATGTGTCCCGTGCGTGCAAAGTCATATCATCTCAACCCAAAACATTGTAATTTAATTAAGTTTTAATCTGGAGTGCCCTACCAGGTAAGTATGAATTCTGTATATGTACATAATAAGATTAACTCTAGCAAGTAGTATTTGTACAGCGCCCTTGAGTTGATTTTTCAAAAAAACGGCGCTATATAAATCGTCCAAGTATTATTATTATTAAGATTGGTGGCACAAGAAGAGTTGGTATTTATTTGAAATATTTATAATTTTTAGGACTGGAGAATATTTATAAAATTACCTTAAATAGCATTAGAAGATTTTTATAGATATTAACACTTTTTTTTACACGTTTAGTTATTTACAGTGTTGCAGGCTGTGGACGCATTTGTGCAGAGATGCGATTTTTTTTTACTTATTCTGTAAGTGACTTTAGGTAAACACTAACCGGCTACCCCAGTTAAGCAATTTACGTGTGCATTTCTTCAATTTATAGATATGGTTGTCTGAAAGGATAGTCAAATAGTTTCTTAGTTAAATGTCTATATTAGTAAAGGGAATCGAGTAATGTTTACATGGTTTCTAGGGATGCCTAAAAGAAGTATTATAATCCTAATTTGTTATGAAAACAAAGAGGCGTCTGTGTTTTGTACAGCATAAGTGTATTATATCAGATCCTTTGTCTGATTTCAAGGTACAAGGTTCCAGGCCTTACAATATCGTCTTCAAGAACAGCCGAGACAAATCGCTTTAGCTGAATCTTTACAAATAATAATAATGCATTTCAACATCAGCCTCTCTCGCTCCATCTCTCGCTCCATCTCTTGCAGTCCAGCCTCTCTCGCTCCATCTCTCGGCCGTCTCTTGCACAGTCACGATCCGAGATAATATTAATTACCTATGGAAACAAAAAATCTCTAAAGAACTATGAACAGGTTCAAGGTTAGACGAAATTGGTTTAACGATCATCATTGACGTTTATTAGTCTTAAACGTTTAATAGAATTCAAAATACAAACACGTTTTGTAATTAACTTTATGTACAGACATAATTAATATTTAATAAATGCATTAAAAACACATTTAGTTGATCGTAATACGTGATTGTTAAAATATGTATAAATTTTTGACTTTTTTCGGTCATTTTTTAAATCTGTTCGTCAATCTTAAATTTAAAAAAAAAAGTATCTTCTCTATGTATAAAAATGAGGCTTTCTCTGTGTGTCCTAGATTTTCTCGAAAATTACTTGACCGGTTTAGATGAAAATAGAACAGTTTGTTTTTATTATTGCCGGGAAGGTTTAAAGAGTAGTTTGAATGAAATCCAATATGTAAAACTGTTGCCATAACGTTATAAAATTAGTATGAAAAACATTTAACCCCCCATGTTGTATTGAGGTTAGCCCATAGATACACCACTTTGGTTAGCCACAGATTTTATATTCAAAAGAAGAAGGTTTGTTTAGGTAGAATATTTTTAAAGCGGAAAACACAAATAGGTACCTAATTATGGGTAATGACTTTTTATCATTATTAAAAAGTGTGCCGATTCAAACGTTTGTTGATTTACCCGGTCACTCTAAATTAGGGATGCCATAGTCTCACTGGCTTCGGCCAGTTGGGACTCTAGTGCGCCATTCACATAAAAAATCAAAAAGGTGTCGAATTTGGAAATTTCTAACGTAAGAATCGAACTCATTATCTCACGACGATTAACGTATCTAAATGTATATAACAATTATTGCTACGTGCATATTGTGACTAGTTTGGTAGTCGAAAATAATGTAAACCCTGTCCCAAAAAATAATGGAAACTTCAAAGGACAATAGCTCGCCATGTAAACGTTACAGTGAAATGAAAATAGTCATCTTGACATAGAAATTCACAGCACAACGTGTTTCGCTTACGAGTTTTTGTGAGATAAACAAAAATAAAACTAAGAATTTAATGAGATTCGGTTAAACGTTTTTTTCTTATTCAATCATGGATTTATTAGTTTTTTTTACAAAGCTTAACCACATAGTAACCACATTTTACCCAAATGCATCGGGGTAACGAACTTTATAGCATCTTAACATCGTTGATTTGAAACAAAAAACAAATATTACTTTATACCGTTCTTCTAAATTGGAATTTGAACTAAGTTTTGTTGCCACGCTATTATAATCACGACAAATAATAAACACACAGCTTGACAAGGATGAATTTGCAGTAGGTATAGCGTTGTTTTTGTGAAAAATCACCTCAAGGGCGCTGTACATATATATATTTACGAACGCTCTATCTTATCACTAACTATAAACAATGTATTATTACTACTTATGGCTGACAAATTACATTCACTATTTCACGATCTGTAATACCAAACTGCATGTTCAATGCATTTGACCAATGAACGTGATGCCGCGTTAAAATATACACATTATTAATTTTACGTACAGGCAGATAATATTATATAGAACCATACTTACTAATAATAATAATAATAATAATTGGATGATTTGTATAGCGCCATTTTTGTGAAAAATCACCTCAATGGCGCTGTACAAATATTTCTTAATTAATTATGTACAAACAGATACAAAAAAACATACTTATCTGGCAGGTCGCTTCAGCTAAACACAGTTTTATTAGAAAATTTATTTATAGAGATGATAGTTTTACATGGTTATTTGTTGCTCCTTTTCTATTGATGTTACATTCATTAGAAGATTGGTGGCACAAGAAGAGTTGGTATTTATTGAGATACTTATAATTTTAAGGACTGGAAAGTATTCATAAAATGAATTTTAGGACTCAAAAATATCTATAAAATTACCTTAAAAGCGTTTGGTTCCTTTAACCTGCCGATAGCTGATGACGATGCTGACCTAAGGTTGGACTGTCGTGTGTTGGTATCTTCGGGAATACACAGTTCCGATAAGTAAGCCGGAGCCATTCCGTTAAGTGACTTAAATACCTGGCAGGTCATTTGAGATACACACTGTTTATTAGCAAAAGTTAGGTACGGTTTTTTGTGCGGAGTACATAATATTGGAACACATGTTTTTTAATTTTTTTATTATTTAAATCACATAAAAATGAATATAGAAAAAAAAACACAAAAGTTAATTACACTTGAAATAAGAAAAAGAAAAAAAAACTTCACCAAAGCTGAAAATACACAGGAATATAAAGGAACAAAAAAAATAATACAATATCCAAGTCAATATTAACGTTGATAATAAATAAGTAAATAATTAAATAATGTGAAAAGTTATTGTTATTGTAGATATTGTTATTTATTTGAATAATTATTTATGTATTGTTTTTTAGAGAGGGAAAGCATATTTGATGTGGATTTGTTTTATACAGTTCAATTATCTGTCAATTCATTCTTCAGCCGCCTGCAAAGTTAAGCATGTCAAGATCTAGTAAAACCATGCATATATGTATATTTAAAACAGGAGATTATTTCAAATATTATTCTAGCTGTCGTAAATCCCTGTGTCGGACTTCCATTGTTTTGAAAATATGAATAGATTTGTTTTCTTATAAATTTTTACATAAATTTCGAAAAGCAGTTTGGAGCGGAGCCAAGTCGATAGAAATAATATAATTTTCGATTAGTTTGTTGTTGTGAGAGATTCCGTATAATTCTAGCCAACTGCGACATCAGGAAATATTACATTGTTACGTTTCGTAATAACACTTCAGGGAGTAGGTATCTTTTAAAGTTGAACAAGTATTATAGTCGGTTGTGACTCTAAACAATGGTAGCTTTTTGTACTGAATACAATAAAACATTATTTGCCATTTCGCTCAACCTAACTTACGATACGATACGATGCGAATTTACCACACCATCCAGGAGTACCCACTACTTCTGTCCCGGTGCTGACGGTTCTCCAGGAGACACTGAAGGACGTCGAACATTTACGCCGAGGATGGGATGGAAGTTGGGGTTTAATCAGCTGATATACATTGCAACCTAGAGTCAATATAGGTACTATTTGCAAATAATCGCATACTTGTTGCTTTGACTACTATTGATTTTCATTTTTTATCTCAAATGAAACGTGAAAAAGAAAAGATACAGATAAAAAGGTAACGATCGCATCTGGGACTCGAACCCAGGACCCCTTGGTATATCCGGGACCTGAGTTCTAACGTAATTTTTAAAGTTCTACGTAATTTTTATCGATATCATGCTTCAAATTAAGAAACGTTAATATCATCATATGTTATTTTAGTTGCCATCTTTCTATCTTGACTGCAAGATTCTACCCGAATTTATTTGCTATATATATATATATATATATATAGTGACTCAGATACATTTATTAAAAATTTACGTGTATAGATATCTGTTAACTTTTTTCTACAAATCCAGGATTAACATCAACAATGATACCTCACTAGCTCAATTGGTCAGAGCGTAGGTCCCGGATAGACCGAGAAGTCCTAAGAATCAGTCCCAGATGCGACCGTTACATTTTTTTTATTTTCTGTTGCATGTTTCATTTGAGATTTGTTAATAGATACTATTGATTTTTTAGTATCTGCGTTCGTCCGTTACCAGTCCCTTTTGTACACCGTACCATTGATTGTTCGATTTGCGTTCTTTGACTCGAGTACAAAAACCGAGGCAGGCGACGCGACTCCAAGAATGGTGAGGTGAGATGAGTGTGATAACCACACTCTTGTGCTTGGAATTCCTCGACTATACTCGTACATGCCGAGATTGTGAAGCAGGCATTACAATCAACTGATAGTATTTAACGCGAGTAGGTAAGACTTTATTTTTAAAAGTTTCTTGAGGGACTTGAGCTTTAAATCTACTCCAACAATTTATTCCATTTCATATTCCGTGGGTACACCCGCCAACAAACAAATAATTTCAATGTTTAACCGCCCTACCCATACGAATGTACGTGATACGGACGCTATATTATCGCCCGAACGCAACAAGCCGTATCCCGTACGTTCAGGTACAAAAAACTATACCCGAAACCCACAAAACATTTGTATACGTCAAGTTTGTTCCTGCGTCATCTCGTTTAGTCTTGCGAGGTCAGCCGAAGCTAACGGATGTGTTAACGAAAAAGAACCCGATTTTTTTTAAAGTACTTTTTGAATAATAACCCAAAGTAAAGGCGATAAAAAGCATAGCGTGCTAAAAACGTTTTTAAAATCAAAATTAGCGCCATCTATGTGTGCGTATTACGTTTTGTTCACCCGTGAAACTGAATAATGGAGTTTTTTTTTTATGAAATGCGAATAAATCTCGAACACGCCTGTAATTGTTGTGAATGAAATTAATATAGTCAGAAGGTGGTATTCCAGTCAGTTGGTCGAAGTGTCCAGCTGAGAGGTAGAGGTGGCGAAGCGGTCCAGCGCACTGTGTCAGGGAGACTGGGCTGTAGGCTGCAGGCTACAGTGAGAGTGATCCCGTTATGGGCGCACTGAGCCCGCCCGGCGTCCTCAACCCGCTCACAGCAACACCCCGCAAAGGTAGCGAATGGGAATAGTGATACATCAGGAGGCCTATTCTGATTCTTTTTCAGGAAAATTATTTATCCCTTTCCTTAGGCGTAAATACTTCTTCCCTAACTGCGGAATTCCGGAGAGACATAGTAAAAAAATCTAAACAGATTTTGAAAAGATTATTTAAAAACACAAATTGAGATATCTAGAAAGTGACACAAGTGTTTGAACCAAAACTTTTTTAAACAATTGCATTACATTATAATGTATTTTAAAGAATTTTTATTTAATTTTTAAATATCATAAATACGCCTTTTAACGATGAATTACGTTTTGTAAAAAGGTACTAATCTCATTAGATAGTAATGAAAACCTTTTTATTCTGCCACTAATTATAGGAGTGACATTTGCCGCCGTGGTATATCTATGGTAGTATGCCGCCTGGCGTTTTACATTATTTTTTCTACATAACAAAATTGTAAGAACATTTTTGTAACAGCCCATTCATAAGGTAGTTGGTAACTTACTTAATATTGAGTTTTTCTCATGTTAAAACTAAGCAAATGTTGATATTATTAATGATAGTCATTTGAATGATAGCTGACAGCTGTCATCCGAGAGAACAAGAACCGCATTTAAGCAGAAGTCTTTAAGCCCAAGGAAAAGGATGCACAATTTTACAACATCGACATTCTTCACCATAACCTTTCAAAATATCGAACCGAAGTAATACGTACGACCACAAATTGATGCACAAAATGTATCGAGAACATCTCCTGTCCCGATTTTTGAGTGGTGGTTAGCAGTGGGACTAATGTAGGACCTCCATTTCCTAATATTTTGACTTCGATCTTTATTTTAAAACTAACTTAAATTAAACAAGTACAGAAATAATTAGACTATTAGATGAGAGTAGTAGTAATGGTGGTTTTAAGGGGGTGATGGGGGGGGGGGTAAACACGGTTAACAAAGGTGATTTACAGGGTGCTATTATTTTGTTTAGTAAAATTATTGTAGATTTATTTTATTTTATTATTCATGTATTTAGCAACAAAAGTACATAGTGGATAAAACTTTTCAAACAAAATGTCTAGAAATTGTTACATAGTTAATGTCCAAGAAAAACGAAAAAAAAAGTCATTTCCCTGATAATTACTTACGCCAAGTCTTGCTAGACTTAAGGTGTTATTAATTGTTTTAATTGGTTTGATACTAGGTTGGAGTTTGTTGAATAACTTTAAACCAAAATATTCAGGGCTTCTTTGTTCAAAGGTAGTTTTACACATGTGTACACTACATGTATTCCAGAGACACGTCATCTGTATACGGTTGACATTCGCAGCATGAGGATAAGTAATTATTCACAGGAAACGTATTGGTTGAAACGAAATTGTGAGTAGTAAAGTAAAAAGTGTCTCGTCCGTGCATGTTCCTGTAGCGCGCAAAAACACTTGAATATCATTTACATATGTTTTAATATATGGCTCCCTTTTTGCTTACATGATGGGAGTATCCTTGAAATCATAAACCGTTCTTGAAAAATTATTGCAAATACTTTCCTTTGAAACGAACTGCCCTATTTCATAAGAGTGTCCTCTAAAATGCAACCTTCAAAGCATTATAGCAATTTTCTATTCTCATTAGCTCGATACTCTGTGTATCTACCTCAATTCATTCCCTTTACCTAAGTCATCATTTCCCTCTTAAACACAATCTCTCTTAAATAGAAACACGTAAGTTCATTCCAACTGCAAATTTGGGTTGGTTGAAAAAAAATGTCATCAGGTTAAAGCCCAGCTTCATGTAACAATAAGCATTTATTTTTATTTATTTATTTAACTTAAAATAGAACACATGTACATTGGTTACATGTATTCTAATATGAACATATTATCTACATATAATTAAAATTTTCAAATCAAACTTTAAAAAATACCACATTCAAAAATTGCATTACGTATTTCGTGACATTCTTCTTAAATTTCAAAACATTTTTCTCTTCTTTTATATTGGCTGGTATTTCTTGGAAGATCTACATGGCTCTATATAGTAATGAGATTTGCGATTTTGTTTTCTTTCGAAAGGAAAGTGTTATTTCATTTCTTCTTTCTTTAAATATGTAAAAATGAGGTACCCTATTTCATTTACGACTAAACTATATTTCATACTAAACTGGAAATTAATATTTCGATGAAACATTTGTTTTATTTATTTATTTAGTACAAAATATACATATGTAATATTATAAAGAATATATCTCTATACTTAAATTTTATAATAAAACTGTGTTCATCTGAAGCGACCTGCCAGGTAAGTATGTTTTTCTGTATCTGTTTGTACATAATTATATAAATAATAGGAAGTAATATTTGTATAGGTGATTTTTCTCAAAAACGGCGCCACACAAACCATCCATTTATTATTATTATTATATTGATAATTTCTCAAGCTCGTTGATTAATTAACGTATCGCTTGTAGCCTTGGTACTGAATTAGAATAGAGCAAGTTGGAAGTTAGAGTTATTTTACGATCGGATAATATTATTGGTAATTTGGCAATTGGAAAAAAAATGCTTTGAGATTGAATTATGGGCATCTGTTTGAAGTTTAAAAATGTTTCCAATTTGTGCGTTAGTGGGCATATAGTGGTAATCTTTAGTAGAGAGTTGGATATTGTGTTTATTAGTCACATGAATAGGAAAAAATTTAGCAGTTATTAACGTTTTTAAGAAGATAGGCATAAAATAAATGTTCAACAATTATTTAGTATAAAAGTCATGGTTACGTCTTGAGTTGCAAAACGCGCATTTTATTCAATTTATTTCGACATTCCAAATATAATGTAATTTGGGGTCTGGTATTTAGCTGTATGTAATATGGTTAAAAAGAGCAAAAAATCAGGATCTCGAGTGACAATCCAAAAATCTTGATTTACTGGAAATAATGAGTTTTCTTTACGTTTTCAATGCAATAAATTAGTCGCGATGCTTTTTTCAATGGAATTTAAAAATAATGCCTGACTGCTTGGAGTCAGTAGTAATGTACGTTGGCGTGGTATTTACAGTGTTTCCACACAGGAGGCCACGAGGGAAATAATTTCCCTCAAGGCATATATCATTTTTAGGGATGGTGTGTAGAGGGTCTTTTAGATGATAGGAAGTAGGTAGGAGTGTAGGAGGGAGGAAACTTATAAGTTGGCATATAATTTCACAGTTGAGCTGTTGAACACAAGAACTAGTCGTAGAAGCCACCCGTTATCATGTGACAAATGTCAACCGTGTACAAATGTTGGGCGCGCGTTTGTGTTTCCTGACTGTGCACCGGTGCTGAAGTGATCAAGCGTATATTGGTCTGTAACCAAAGGTAGGCTGTTTGTAGTTCATCAAGTTCAGGTATTAATTCTGTGCATTCAATGTTTCAAAATAACCATTTTATTACCACCTTCCGCTGATTACTGTTGCCAATTGAACAATTGGCTCTTTATGTTCCTCTTCAAATTCATAGAAAAATAATTTTCAGTATTTTTTTTTTAAATTTGTTCATTTTTATTAGGTTAGGCACAGCTTTTCAGCCTTTATGGACTGCACGCCACTGGTAATATATATAATGATTCAACGAATGTTGATTGAAATGAGCAAGAGGGAGGACATTAAAAAAAACATGATTGTTCAGATCTAGTGACTAAACTAAAGTGATCTTAAGCAAACGTTTTGATTCTGAAATGTATTCTTTCACCAAGGCGAACATGAATACCTTCCGCACCTTTAAAATTTAAATGAAGTTGTATCTGAAAAAGATAATGACGATAAACTGATTTCTGATTATTGATTGTTTCTGTGTTTAATTCATAGAACTCTGTTATATATATTTTTAAATAAAATCTAAATCAAATTATTATAATGTTATTATATTATATTATTTTATTATGTGACAGCTGTTTCGGCGTTAAAAAAAACCCTTTCTCACAAATATCTAAAAAACGTAAAAACTCACAGTTTACGCCATACTTTATTAAAACATCCTAGAACTGAATTAATTTTTACTTAATCAATATTTTTTCTAACTTAATTACAGTTAATTAAGTAGTTACGGAACATTTCAGTTTTGGTGTTTTTGGGAAAATGGTTCGTAAGTTTCAAGAGCAGATATTAAAAAAAAACTGCTTGCAATCGTAAAAGAAACCAATAGAGAAGTAATATAATTTATTTCCATGAAGCATTACATCATGGCCAACTTATTCAAGAAATACCATTAATCACGCGAAGACAGTTAGCTGGTTACATTTTATATTTGATTAGGCACCCATTTAAAATTGTGTTCTTTCAGAAATTATATGTTCTGATATTACGGCACAAAAAAGATTCCACATAAATTAAAATAAATTAAAGTATTTTCCAATAATATAAATGAAATCTATAATATCCATAATATAAATTAAAATAAATTCCAACGCCGTCCTAATAACTCCATAGATAAAATGCTAAAAGCAATAGGTACCTACACGATATGTACTTTTGAGAAAAACACGGAATAAACTTAAATATTCGCAAGTGATTTTAAAAAAGGAATGACTAACCCTTGACGTCTACTATCACAATATGATATAAAGTGAGATCTGGAGTTCTCTCTTTGAATTGTGGTGATATATTTTGGCGCTCTCGTAGCAGCCGGCAGCTTTTTATAAGCGCTCCAGTTTATCTGGGAAATATTGTTAAGTTCTTAATTTTTCCGGTGTTAAAATAGCGTAAAATAACCGTAATAATTTATAGGTTACATTTATAAAAATCATATAATTTTAGTGTGGCCGTTTCGGGCTTAAATTAAGTTTATAATAAAAAATCAAATAAAAACATTTTAAGTTCAAATCTGTCACTTTGTTCTAAATTAACCCAAAAGCATCGGTTATCGGTCGAAGGCGTTCGCCACATGTGCTTGTTTAAAGACCTTTGCCTGTTAAAAGCCTAGGGAAGTGTTCAAAGTGAATGGTTGATTTACAATGTTATTCTTTGAACTATGGTGATTGTAAACAATATCGTTTACGACCGGGCTACACGATGCAAACTTAATAGTGAATGTGGTATTTTGGACCATTTAATAGCTGCAAAAAGATATCGTTGTATAAACTTGAACGTTGTACCACAACCGCAACCCGTAAAATTAGATTTCGTGGCTGCCGAGAAAGGCGCAATAGGAAAAGACATTTGACGAGAAGATCTTCTGCTGTCACGGCGACCTGAGTTCTGACCTCCAGTCTACAGAGCAGATCCGGTGCATCATGCGGCCCACGGACGTGGCCGACCAGTCTGCTCTGCGACCTGCTGTGGTCCGACCCCGACAAGGACACCACCGGCTGGGGAGAGAAATGGACGACACGCTGGTGTGCTCTTTCCAGATCCTGAAGCCGGCCGACAAGCGCTACCTGGCGTACGGGCAGACCAACACCAAGCGTCCCGTCAGGCCGCCCAGGGCGTCACCAACAAAGACAAAGAAGATTGGATATGGATATGGATCAGTTCCCCCGGCCCCCGTCCTCACCCGCCGCCGAACTTCACATAACTCCTATCATTTGTATTAGCGTTTTGCAATATATCGTAAGGAATAAATACAGTTAGCATTTTTTTTTCACTCAATTTAACATGTATGAAAACTTAGATCAAGCCGTATTTAGTTTTGATAATTTAACTGCATCTCTTTATATGGTCTATAAATAATGTGTAATGATAGCCTGTCCAAAAAAAAATAAAAATGTAATAGATGTAATATAGGAATAATGTAAGAATAGGAAGTAAGATTTGTACAGCGCCCTTGAGGTGATTTTTCACAAAAACGGCGCTATAAAAATCATCCGATTATTATTATTATTATTATTGATTGGTGCTGAGAAAGTTCGAAGATGGAATAGTTTTGTATCACACCCGTTTTTTCGTGATATTACCTAATATTGATATATTAGTCTATCGGTATTATGTTATTCATTGTGGGTGTTGTTAAGGGATTTTTCATGTCATGTTTGCATTGATTGATTAATTCTCCTGCCATTTACTTTCGCATTATGAATTCTCCTGACACTCCCATTGTTTTATGCGAATACCGAACAAGAGTCCCAACTGTCCGAAGCCAATGGGACTATGACATCCCTTACTGGGGTATGTTGTAACGGTAAAATGTATGGGGAGGGGAAGGCGATGGGGAAGAGGAAGGTGGAGAAGTACCGGGCTATTCAGATCTAAGCGCTAAAGCCATTTCAAGCATCTTTCACTTTGGAACGCACCATAAATATACTATATATATTATATTTAACGAATTAATTGTAAAACGACGCAGATTAATTAAATCAAATTTACATGCGAAAGCAGGGATCTGAACCCACAACCTCCGGATTTGTAGTCGAGATTAAAAAAATAATTTTTTTTCAACCTTTCCTCAGTTTTTTGTCGATTTTAAATCCCGAATGACTAATTTTTCGGAATAAATCATTTAATTCTTTTTGAAGTAGACAAAATTTTCGTACAATTTGAAATAAAAATGGTATCTGTAGACCTAATAGTGTCTGGGACGTAACGGTTTAAAATTTCGTAATAATTTGTCATTTCTAGCTATTTTTATAGTTTTTTTCATTGTTGACACTGAAGGAATAATTTTTATTGAAATATCGGCGATACCAAAGATTTATTAATATTAGATAACGATGAATATCGAATGAATCGAGTACAGTCAGTAACGCGATTATCGATATGACAGACTTTCTATAGTTAGTGATAAGATAGACAACATAATATACCACTAGTACCGTTATGCTATATGTTAAATATCCTATGTCACATTGTACATTACGTGTAGTATATTATGATTTTTACTTCTAAAACAAAATTTGTCGACACGCAGTCCATTTTTTTCTATTAATTAAACCACCAACTCTGTAATATAATCATGTAAACCATTTTATTTTTATTATTATTATTTTAAGGATCTTCTTGTGACACTTTAGGAAACATTAATATGTAAATATATAATCATCTGAACGCAATATGTACACTCCGCTTCTCTACACAAGCATTGCTTAAAAGAGAAGTATAATATTGCAATGAATTAAATTATACTAAAATTCAATAATGAAAAAAGAGCATTGTGAAAAAAAAACATTTGTACCGCGTCCTTTGTGTGATTTTCGCCAAAATTGCCCTATAAAAATCATCAAAATATAATTATTATTATTATCACGTACCAAATCATTATTAAATAGATATGAATTCCAAAATATCGTTTAATATCTCGGAACGGTCAGAACGCTTATATCTGTGGACGCGGTATCGATATATCAGATATGCGGCGGTATCATAACACGCATTTCTGTTACCAACATGTGACCTAGTCTTCCAGTTTAGGTTTTAAAAAAGTTGGATATGGACTTTCTTTGAACGCAGTTGCGGATATGAATGAATTTTTTTCACTTTGGTACAATGCACCTACAATAGTAAAGAGACGCTGATATTCTACAATGTTTCCTTCAATTATAAGCAGTTAAATTTGAGTATAAAGTTCTCGAAGTTTTGTATGAAATCCATATCCGACTGGCTCGTGTGACGTCACACCCAACAAGCCATAGATTTCGTGCATTTTGGTAGGCTTTAAAAAATTGAAACTTTAATAATTATTTTAACCATGGAAACGAACTTAAAAAAAAAAAACAGAGAATTAACTTAGGATGTCAACATTAATAAAAAAAATGGACTGGAGTTCCTTATTACACATTACGTGATTTTTCACGAGTAACATAATATTGATTTGATACCAATGTTTAAACCACGGCATTTAGCCAGTAAAAAAACTTCCAATTAATTCTTAATTTAGCCATAAAATTGATGGGAGTACAATCGAAAAAACATTTTTTCCCGTAAAAACTTAATTGCCAAAACGTTTATTCAAACTGTCATAACATTATAATAATATCCCTCCATGTTTTCTTTCCATTAAAATATTTTTAATTGAAAAATAAGGATGTTTTTAAAGTTTTAATGAGTGCCGTAATAGCTTCCAGGAAGGGGAGAAGTTGGGGAGACGGCGGGAGAGGGGAAGAAGAAGGGGAGGTTGGGGAGGATTCCGGCACAACATGTAATTATTGAATGTTAAATTTACATATAAATTATTCAGTCTTGCATACCGCGTAATGAGATAATGATTTTAAGTGTAGTCTCCGTATCAGACATTCGAACAATTATGCCGGAGTGCTTTGTGAAATATTTTTAAATACTAATTATAATATGTACCATTCAAATAAAAATATTGAATGATAATGATATGGTTAGGCGAAATTTTGGTCATTTCGTGATACTACATAAGTTACTCCGTGATACTTAAAAAAAAGCTTTTTTGTGACATTCCCCTGATATGAATATGTGTGCGAAACTGTGAAAAATAGATGAAACCAGTAGTGCGTACTAAGAAAACATATTAGCGTGCTTTAATGTTGCGCCATTTGTAACAATTTTAAAAACTGTCGAGTCATTGTTGAAGCAGTGTGTTTAGAAAAGCATGGTAAAGGAGATGCCAAGCTAAAAACCACTGTTCAACTCATACTGAGATTTATATGAAAAACGGCCTTTTTATCTACCTTAATAGTTCCTTAAATCCGTTGATACACTTAGCCATATTTTTGTGGAAAGTATTGTGGGATGTATCACGGACTTTCCAGCTGATTGATTTATCGCTCTTCCTATTTGTATATAATTTTGTCTCGTTTAAGCATTACAAAATATGTAAATACCGACATGTTTTAATTTTTTAATAACTATCTAAGTAACAATCATTATGAATTTAAAGTTATTGTTCCAAATTGGGTTATTTTATTGCTTTAGACGAGTCATGACACCAAATAAAATGAAGAAGGAGTAAATAAAAACCGATAAGTAGACAAGTGGTCCAAAACGTCAGGTTCCTGAAATGTAGTCTCTCTTTTAAAAAAAAAATATTTTAAGCAAAAACAAGAGAAAACGAGTTCATGCTTTTACTTTCAGTTTCTACAATTATCACGGAGTTATCCGATTGACATCACGGCTTATTTTAATTATCACGGAATTACTTAAATTTTAATTTGTAATAAATTTGTTAGTTTCATAAAAACTGAATTTCAGCTGTTAAATTATGAAACATAATTTTCTTTGTTATCCGCTTTGCATTCACATTTTCCTTCTAAGAACTTGTGTAGCATAATTTTGTGAACATTTTCTCTTTCTTTTGATATTTGTACTTTACATTTGATTATTTATACCCCTAGTTTATTCTAAACTGTGCATGTAAGTGAGTCAGCTGCTCATGAGTATTTTATGTCATAGTTTTAATTGGCATATAAATATTACAATTATATTGGGTGAGGTTAGTTAATGTAAAGGTTACTTGAGGTGAACCTTCACAAAACTGCGCTATAGAAATTTATTATTATTTTTATTATTATTATTATTATTATTAAGGCACATACAGAGCAAAAGGCTTAGTATCACTGACTAACTTAGTTTTACTCCACATATACAAAATTATTATTTATTTGTTGATTGGAGACCTATCTATAATTATGTGTTATCTATTGTACACACAGGATCTACACGAATGTACATTTCACGAATACAATCAGCCCATTTAATAAAAAAAACGTGTGCATGATATTTGTGTGACTTTTTGTACTGGAATGTCATCAAAAAGTTTGCATGGTAGAAATTAATTTCAACATGAATGATATCTCTCTTGAAAATAACTCTGTGCGGGGAAGTGCCCGTATATTTCACAAGGATATGGATGAGATGTCTGAGACGAATGTATGGTAAAATCATGTATGATCGTGTGAAAAATATTGAAATTCGTAAAGAATGCAAGACTGGTGTAAGCGTAATGAGGGACGCTTAGATGGTTTGGGCATGTGGAGCGAATGAACGAAGAAAGGAATGTAAGAAGAATGTATGACGCGAATGTGAATGGAAGTAGAAGCCGAGGACGTCCGAGGAAGACATGGCATGATCAAGTGAATCAAATACTTGAGTCGGGCCATGTCAGAAGTCGGAATAATAGAAGAGAATGTATGAGACGACGTATGAATGTGAATGAAGCAAGAAGTGTATGCCAAGATCGAGTTGTTTGGCGGTCCGTCCTCTCTGCCTACCCCTGCGGAAAAAGGCGTGATGGTTAGTAGTAGTAATATGATGTAATTTTTCAATATAAGATTTAATTATGCATGCATTATAATTAACTGCCGTAAAATTAAGCTCGCTTAACATATCTCTTGCGTGTACGAATATATCTGCTGGCTATAATTTGTAATATTAAAATCAAAATTTTGCATTTTTCTTCATTATTTACTTATTTTTTTTCATTTTATTTGATACTTGTAAAAAAAACATTCGCTGACGTATAGCCCATCTTCTTCACTAGGTGTGAAACGCCTGTGTTGAGATGGCAATTTACAGGAGTGATTGTTCAGCCAGGTTATTGTATAATAAATAGATTAGATTATAATTTAACAATTATTTTCAAAAATAAACTAATTTAAAGACATAAAGGAAATTTGAAGCAGAGAGCTTTATTGGACGTGATCACTGGTACTTTTAAAGGAACTTTTGGTTTGCGTATTTCTAATGTCAGGGAATTGAACAGCTTAATAGCATTGTATTTGAAACATCTTTGTTAATAGGAGGTTTTACAAACTGGGAGATTAAAAGATTTTGTATTTCATTTATTAGAAAATATGGTTGTATTTCAGAAATATTTTTGGCGTTTTTCCTTATACTTTATTTTGAAATCTGTTTTAAATCTATAATAATGCCGTGCTATATATTTTTATTTGACGAGTCTTTTTATCATTTCATCGTTCATATAATTGAGCATTAACCTAAATGTTGAAAACTTTAATTAACAAGCTGTAATAGTTACTAACTTAAATTAGTAACATTTTGAAATAGTGTTCTAATCTATACTAATTAGCGTTTTAATTCCTTGGTAATATGTCCAGGTAAAAAATAATATCGACCAGGAAAACATCATGGAAACTTCAACTGACATATATCTCAATTGATAATTAATTACTACGCTTTGCAAATACAAATGTACCCAATGTAAATAACAAATAAAAAAATGAAGAAACCATCATCTAACCTGCGAATCTCATTTTGGTAAGGAAGTATAACAAGTTTTTTTTAAAGCGAAGGTAAATCAATATTAATGACATTATTATTATTCAATTTATTTTTTATAACTTATTGAAGTTTGTAAACCTTATTGTAATATTTTAATCATTGAAGAAGATAATATTAAAACATCCCAAATGAACCACGAAACCGATAAAACAACAGAAATTAAAAGATTTCAGTCGAATCTGGGACTCGAACCCAGGACCTCTACCTATCCGGGATCCGGTTACCCCGGATAAGTAGAGGTCCTGAGTTCGAGTCCCAGATGCGACTGAAATCTTTTTATTTCTGTTGTTTTTTCGGTTTCGTGGTTCATTTGGGATGTGTTAATATTATCTTCTTCTATGACATTATTATTAAGTTCTGCAAGTATTTTACTTTTTTTTATATTGTGATAGCTGTTTCGGTATTCAAAGCCATTGTCTTTTCACTACTTCTTAGTATTTTTACAAAATCTAAATAATATAATTCTTTAAAATAATTCAGGGGTTTACCACACACATTCAAATTCATCGCCTAAATAGCATTCACGTCATTATAAAACAATTTAAAAAAACCCACCATCATTAAAAGCGTTGAAAACAGATTTCAACTGTAAGTACCTCACAGAATAGAGAATTTTGTTTATCACAATTATTTTATGAAAATTGAGTGGGGGTAAATAAATTCATATCAGTAAATCGTCTAAATGTGGCCTAACCAAACTCTGAAATTGGTTTTGACCGTAGAAATAGCTTTCATAATAAAAAAAAAACAAAAAAAACTTGCAGAACATAATAATAGGATAGCAAAAAAATGTCCTTCGAATTAACGCAATAACAATTATGACTAGTTCTAATCACGAAATCACATTATTTCGATAACTGAACTGTTATCCCTTATTTAACTCTGCTTATGATAGACTTATATTTATGTGAAATGTACTGCAATTTACGTACAGCAGAATCATTTAAAAAAGATTCTTGATTGTATAGTAGTCCACTGTATAGTTTGAATTCCGCAGGTAAAGGGGGACTTTGGACGTGTATTCCAAGCTATTTCGAACCAATTTGAACCACCATTGGTGTGCAACACTACACAAGCAAGAATCCATTTTGTAATGATTTTCCTGTACCTATTTCATGACTGCGGAATAATGTATTTTTTTCCATGAAGAAAGTTCTTCATTTTCATGACAGAGCTATTTGCCTGATCTATGTAAACTAAGGCAGTATATAAACAAAACTGACATTGATATACCGCTGTTCTGAATACATAGGTATCACCTAGTGAGGTGGATAATCTAAACAATACAATAACAATATGTAACATATATTGTACCCATATTTAAACATGCCGTATTTTATGAAACTGTAAAACAATGAAACTGAAACTGAATGGATCATATTTTTTGTATTAAAAATTCCGATTCTTTAAAAAAAATGTTATTCTTAAATATTTGGAAATTTAATATAAACACAATTTCGATTCATTTCTATATGAAGCGGTAACTTTATGTGACATAATTTAAAAATAAAACGTTAACTTTGTTTACATCACTTTTATTTTGTATATAATGTACTCCTTGTCGACCGGGTTTCGCTACTACCATAGCTTCTTCAGGGCAGTATACTACTAAACTATGATACACATGTGTAGATTTTTACAAAGGGGTGGGTGGAGGTCCGGGGAAGGTGAGAGCAGGTAGCGGACTGGGAAGGGAATGTACTTTATTGAGCGGAAATATTTTAAGTGTAGGGATTTAATTTAAAATGATTTGATTATTAATGAGGCTACCATTAGTGTTTTTGGCTTTCTTTATCTCTAATGCTTCTAAATTATCTAGTATAATATCTATTTTATTTTTATGCAGTAAACTAATGCCCGTATTTTTATTAGAGTGTGGTCTGTTTCTAAGAGGTGGTTAGTAAATTCCGAGAACCCATTATTATTAAGACATCTTAAGTGCTCTTTTACCATGATATTAACGTTACGCGACGATTTGCCTAAATAAAACGCGGGACAATCGTTGCATTGGAGTGAGTAAATAACCGAGTGGCCTAAGCTATCTTATTTATCTTTACTGTTTAATTAAAAAATTACCTATACTACTGTTCGTGTAAAATGCTGGTTTAATATCTGATGGAAGGTTTTTAACTCTTTGTTTAGAGAAATTATTAATGTGCAAGATTCTACGCCATTGGTATGGTTGATAATTAATAATAATAATAATGTTTCATTATTTTTTTTTAAATAACAAAATAACAAATAATTATATCTTCACAGGGATTTCCCGTGCAGTGTATTTTATTTACAAAATACGAAATTATATTATAAAATTGATGTGCTTGATGAAAAAAAAATAAAAAATTCTAAGGTGAGGTATTTTAAGTGCAGTTTAGTGGTTTCGGTGTTAATCTGTATTTGGTGTTAATATATTTTCTATTTCAGATCTCCCTGTCTAACATATTCACTATTTTATTTGATTTATAAATTTATTATGGCTATTGTGATAGAGGTGAGGAATTTTGTTGTAGAGTTTAGTACCATAGTGTAAGAAGTTTTTTTTTTGTATAAATGTTGTATTCGTGCTTCCTTATTGTATGTGTTTTTGACTCTGAGATCTAGTGGTTCTAATATGTGTGATTGTTGTTACATCTTGTTTTTTTCTTTCTTGAATGTAAAGTAGTATTGTTTAATTGACATAATGTTAAGTTTGTTGAAGATTGAAGTGCTAGTTCTTAAGTGTAATTTTCATGATGAATTAAGAATATTATCATTAGCACTGCCCCATCCGATAATACCATATATCATGTTTCATTTTGAGAGTTGTTAATATTATCATCAATGATGTAAAAAAAACCTTATATCTCTTTCACGATGCACGATCGTGAAAGAAACAAGACTAGGTATATTTGATTAAAAAGTTAAGGGGTTATAATAGATGGAGAATGGTTACGGGACGTTAAACAGCAGGAAGCCATTCATCATAGTACACAGCTCACAGTTTATAAAATTATCACAATGAAAACAAGAAGGTTAACTACCTCTGACATAAAATGCATAAGAGGTTTGTCTATATGTTCATTCGAAAACCCAAGAATAGATTTCTTCCATATTATATGATTATTCCTTTAAAATATAAAAAATGGTATATATATTTTATAATTTTTTAAAACTTTATATATAGAAGTGAATGTTTGTCTGTGTGTCTTCAATTTTATCGGAAATTACTAGACCGATTTCGCTGAACGTTCTTATTAGTGCGGGGAAGTAGCTGAATGAAATCGAATATGTAAAACTATTGCTATAACATTTTAAAATTAGTATAAAAAATATTGAACCCGCCATGTCGTATTGAGGTTAGCTCATAGACCACTCTGGTTAGTCACAAATTACATATTCAAAAGAAGAAGGTTTGTTTGAATAGAATATTTTCAACATGGAAAACATAAGTAGGTACTTACTTAAGAGGAACGGCTGTGCAGCCTGTTTCATACAAAACTTAATTTTGGTTTAGAGTAAAAAGTATATTGAATATCTAGTATGGACGAGAAGTAATTTATTTATTATTGTTTTAAGTTATGAAGTATAGGTCATTAAAGGAACTGATTTTTCGCGATTTTAAAGTCACCTTTAACAATTATTTGGGGGCTAAGGATGATTAAAAAAAAAATTATCCCGTCTACTTTGAGAATATAAATTTATTTTAAATAAAAAATAAAAATAATATGGTGGACTTTAAATTAAATTAAAAACGACAAATTTACGTTGGGACACAAATTTGCCATACATAATTTAAAATATCGACCCGAAAAAATGTTTTTTTTATGTTTTGTTTTTATATTGTTATTTATGGTACATAATCATATTTACACAGCAAATACGATAATTAAAAAAAAATACAATAAACTCGCAAATCATTTTCTAATTTGCCTTTAAAATGATGGAAACTGATTTTTTCCATGGCATATACTTCATAATTTAAAAAACAAATAAATAAAATATTTCTCATTCGTACTAGATATTTACTAAACCTTTAATTAAAAAAAAATATATATCATTCAGTTCAGATGGGTATTTTGGCTTCAAATCCAAAATTAAGTTGTGCATGAAACAGGCAGCGCAGCCGTTCCTCTTAAAAACTTAATTATGTAAATATGTTTGGAATGAAATAAAATTTTCAGATTAACGTTGTTTGTTTTGACATGGTTACTTTCGCTGTTAAATCAATTATGGCACCCAAACGACATGCAAGAATTCACAACTTCATAACTTTATTCCAAAAAAACTCTACCAAGGCCGGGTACACATCAGCTAGTACCTTAATAAAAGACTTTCAAATCACTCGTTTACCGTCGATGCGTTACGGATTTTTGAGTGACATGGAAATAAGGATAGGAAGTCCTCAATCTAGCCCGAGGTTATAAATCTTGGATTTTATGGATGGATTGAATAATATCTTAAAAATCTTGACGCGGATGGGTGATTGTTAACTCGTTAAATGAAAACACTATCATTGTTAACACTTTTATATATTTTTGATGATTAATGAAAATGTTCTAACGAGGCTTGAATCGCTCTACAGTAAGATAATGAAGGCTGTTGTTTTCTGAGAATTTCGTGAGAATGGAAGAGTGAATTATGTAGTTAATATTATATATAACAATGATATTATAAACCATATAAAGGTACAATAACTTGAATTTGGGAAAATTGCTATTTTTAAGTCCGTTTGTTGAACTCGGTTAAGAACTGACATCTACTATAAGAGTGTAGCTAAATGAATTGACAGAGCAAACACATCTGTAAGAATAAATGCTCTTTCAGACTTAGAAATGGTGAACAACTGCATATACTTAGGCTCTTCTATAAGTGACGAAGGTGGTTGTGAAACAGAATTGAATAGAAGGATTTGCATTACAAAAGACGCCATGAGCAAAATGCAAAAGATTTGGAGTGACAGCGGCATAACGAAGACCACCAAGATGAGACTCGTCCGGGAGCTGATTTTCCACAAGTTTCTTTGCGATGTGGAAACATGGACATTCACCGCCAGCAAAAGGAAGCAGATGATGTGTGGTGCTAGAGGAAAATGCTCAAGAATCCAAGGACAGCCAGGCCCATGAGAGAGGCTCATGGTCACTGGCAAAGGAAGATCACCGATGCGTTGGAGTGACTAAATTTTGCAGGTGTCCGGAACGTCAATGTCCGCAGCTCTCCACGCAGCGCGCTGGACCAAGAGGAGTGGAGGAGGCTTGTACACCAGGGATATTGGAGTAGGGGTCACGATACCCAGCAATGAGGGCGCGACTCAAGAAAATGATGTGCCTGAATGTTAATCTATGGAAGACGTGATAGAGGAAGATGCCTGCGCCAGTACAAGTGCGATTACACGGAATTGTTTTGGACTCCAGTCTGCGGGATGAGGAATGTTCTTTTGATGGCCATGCTCCGATATGAGAGGGCACTAAGGGAAAATGAAAACATATCGAAGCAAGGAACATCATATGGAGCATTTTTTTTACTGCGGGGGCCATTCTAGCAAAATAAATCAATGGTCCACCTTTACAATGATTCCCCACGAATGTGTATAACTTGAATCATGAGGATATTCATCAGTATTGATTTAGTCATTAATGTAACGTTGTAATGGTGTTATTACGTATAATCAAACCCATTCCACAGTAATTAAAAAATACACATTTACAAGAATTAAAAAAAAAAAACTAATAGTCATTAAGATCTAATTATGATTACATGTTTGTTTATATACTAGAATGATAGCGTTATATTGATATCGCTGTGTAATAATAATGGAGCCCTTAAGATAGAAATATGTATATAACTTTCATAACGTTTTTACTATTATTTTAGATACAATTAGTACGTAGATAAAATGAGTAGTTATGAAGGTTTTAGAAAGTTATTACTGCGATCAGTACTAATGACACGTCTCTATGATATCTGGTGAGGGTGAGTGAATGATTTGAGGTAAAGATAAAACGGTTTATGAAAGCTGTGAAATGTATATAAATGTATGTGTGTGTATGTGAATTGTTTATGCTTTTATTTATTTAATTATTTATTTGTTTCTTTTTTTGTTTGTTATTTTTTAAAAATTTTATTTATACCCGTTACAGGCTTTCACATGGACATTTACAAATAATATTGAAAAGGTACAAATTATAATAGGTAATATAAAAGTAAAAAACATAATTTAACACTTTCATCTAGAGTTTAGTAGTTTCATCAAGTAACATAGCTCTACTCGATGAAAAACCATACTAATGCATGCTAACTAACTAACTAACTAACCATCACGAAGGCATTATCGAACTGTGTTGAAACCACTTACAGACGATCTATTTATATTATTTCTAGATAGGTACTTATTCAGAATTTCATTTTGATTACCAATGTTCTTATTAATTTAGTTGAGTAAATAAGGAACTCCAGTCAATTTTATTTTTATTTTTTATCAGTCACAATGTTTAAACTTAAATACCAGTATATTTCGTTTTGTTTTCAAAAGTTAGTTTTCGTAGTTAAAATAATTTTCAAAGTGTCAATTTTTCAAAGCATGCCAAAATGCTCGGTCGGTTTTGATCAGTTTTGAGGTTAGAATGTCAAATGTCAAAACAAGGATGAGCTTTACTGTACACAATTTTATATTCTATTCATAGCAAATCATCACTAAACATAAGTAATAAACGTATGTACCCTTTTAGAAACGTTAACTCAACTAATGAAAATAGTATTGAGCATTAACATTATCATAATATTTGTATTGATAATTGGTTTTATAATGAATACTCTATTTTATTTCACTAATAATAGTTTTTTTTATATTGGACAACAATTCTAGACATTAAATTCACCCAAATAAAGTTTAAAATTCGCCAAAACTAACATATTTAAAATTCAAAACAAAAGTGAAAAATATAAATGTTGACACTAATCCAAAAACATAATGCGTACGTGACGTAAGATGTTCCAAATGCAATGGTACCAACATAACAAGGTGTTTTGATGAGATGATTTTTTAATCACTTTTAAATAACGATTTATAAATTCTACGTATAATTATAATAACAATTATTATTATTTTTTTAATGGTTACACCGTAAAGTTTCCCCCAAAAAACCCTAGCTGTATAAATATATTTTTTATGCTTATACTGCTAGGTTGTTAGGCACCTAATGGAATTAATTTGTGAATAAAGTCAAGTATTCAATTATTTAGGCACCTGGTTTTACCCCTTACCAAAACACTTAATTTTGTAATATAAATTTAATACCAATCTAAAGAGACAACGGTTGTAAAGTTGTTTGATACCATAATCTTATAAAGCCTTAATTTAACAATAAGAAAACACTCTATCCTCCTTCATCACAGCGTATTTCGCCAATCCTTTAAAATAAACTGAGCCTTCAATATTCCTCTCTTTGTTTTACCGTAGTTTATGTCGAATAACATTCTTCTTCGTTACTTTTCCCTTACAAAGGCGAAGTTTTTTTTTTATATTGAAGCTCCGCTGCGCCTCACAAAGGGCCGTGAATAATTTCAATCAAGATGCATAAATAAGATAAGCTAAAACAAAAAAGCCTTTAAACGAAATCATGAGAAAAAATTTAACGGGAACCATTCTTTCCCGGCTGATTAAACAGCGGGAAAGAGATTTTATTCTAAAGAACACGTTCATTAAAAAACTACGAACGTATACAGAAGCCAATGTGAACAACGCGGGTTTACAATGCTTTACATGTAAGAAATAAGATTTGCGATTTAGTTAGTACACTAATGTTGTAACTGCTAATGCTGCACATGGAACCCTGTTTATACCTCTCCTGCTGAATTTGGCAGCCACCTCTGTTCCAGATCTCTGTCGTCTCTTGTCGATGTCCTTTTCACAAATTTGAAGCTTTTATTTCAGCTGTATTTTTTCTACTGGTATTTTAATGGAACATGTTCAGGACAACCAGATCATTGAAAATATTGGATCATTGATCCGTGTACAGCCGGAATACACGCAAAAAAGGGGTGTAATCTAAGAAAAGGAAATTGGCACCAATTTAAAAACAGAAAATAAAAAAAAAATACAAAAAATAAAAATAAAATAAGTAAAAAGTTCGGCTAGTTTACAAAAACCGAATATTTGTTAGAGTATTTAGTTTCACCCTTTTTTATTAATATTTTGTAATTTGCTTACCGCAGTCAAAAACAAGCGACACAAGCGTGGACGGCGGTGAGCTAGGCTGGTGCCAAAATGGGAGCTACGTGACCTTTGCCTCAACCCGTCGAAATAGTACTTACAGACGTCAGTGGCTGCATGAGATTTGTTCATTTATACTACATGTTCTTGTGCTCAACAGATCGAGTGTTAATTTAATTGTCGGCTCCTGCGTTTCCTCCCGCTTATAACAATGTCATATACAAGACTCAGGTGCCCTTCTTATTCCCGTTGAAATTCCACTACGCGTAGTAGTCCTCGGTTGTGGAGTTCGTTGTTATGAGATACACGTGGCGAGCAGCCTATTTCGAAACTCATCCTTTACGCGAGCGAAAAGTGTTTTATTAAAAATTCCTAGAGTTTAAAAACTCTCTCAAGGCTTTCACAGGTTGCGGGTTATACAGTACCAAAAGTTGGAACATACCTTTTCCAGCTTTACCTTTTCAAATGCATTAGTTACGCCAGTTATGCTGTCAAAAACAGAAACTTCATTCTCCAAATGCTTAATAAATATGAAACTTCAAAGAATTCAATTAGAAAGAAAAAAAATTCAACAGTAATTTAAATACAGATCATTCACGTAATAAGAAACTCCAGTCCAATTTTTAGTATTTTTTATCTATAATGACATTTAAACTTAAATACTAGTATATTTCTTTTTTTTTTAAAGTTAGTTTTCATAGTGAAAATAATTTTCAAAGTTTCAATTTTTCAAAGGCCGCCAAAACGCTCCAAATCTATGGCCGGTTGGTTTTGAGGTTAGAATGTCAATTGTCAAAACAAGAATAATCTTTACCGTACATAAATTTATATTCTATTCATAGTAAACCATAAGTAAACACAAGTAATAACATTATGTAACTTTTTAGAATCTTTAACTCGCAGAATAATAATAGTTTTCAGCATTAACATTATCAAAATATCCATATTGACAATTGGTTTGGTCATGACTAATCTAATTTCTGTTATTAATAATAGTTTTTTTTTTAATATTGAACAACAATTATAGAGCTTAAAATCACTGAAATTAATTTAAAATTTCACCACAGCTAAAAAAAATACATATTTAAAATACAAAACAATGTCGAAAAAAATTTTTTTTCATACTAATCTTAAAACAAAATGCACACGTGACGTCAGATGTTCCAAATGAAGGATACCAAGATAACACGGGGTTTTGATGAGCTGATTTTTAATTCGCGTTTAAATAAAGATTCTTAAATTCTACATATAATTATATAAAATGAATGCTTTATATTCAGAATCGGCGTTTGCTGATGTATATGAATATATATTTTTAATTATATAAATTGAAAATACACTTTGTATATACCACTTTACTTAAAATATATAAATATTTCTACATGTTTCGATAGCATCATATTTTTCACCGGAGTTCCTTATTGTCCGTAGGTAGGTACTTTATTTTTGTACAAATCACGAACTAAACTATTTATAGGAAATTCATACTAATTTTGATTTACGACAAAAATAAAGAACTTTTTTAATGCTCTACTTTTTGCTTTCGCAGTTCTCAAGTTTCGGGAAAGAAAACAAGCTGCCAGGAAAAGTTATACCGACAGTTCGGCCAAACGTTCGGAATTTTAATCTTACTTCTGATTCGATTAAAAACTTTTGATGGAAATTTGATTGCTGTATTATAAAGTGCCATTTATTATTCAGTCGTATATAATGCGAGATTTAGTTCAGAAGTTTATAAATTGAATGGATTTCGTCAGTTATCTCTGCAATATTTCGTTTTAAAGGATTTAATATAAAACTTAGGTGATTTGGATACGCAGAGTGGATGGATAGAGAGAGAAGTGTCACGAGAGTAATGTATTAAGCAAAAGTGAATAGAATAAGAAGTCGGGGATGCCAGATGAAGACATAGCATAGTCGAGGGAATCGATATGGAGCCATGTCAAATGTCGACATAACAACAGAAGAACATGTATTTTATTTGATTTTAATTTTATTTATAATGTATATAACAGACAGATATTTTTTTTTAATACATCCAAATTTTAAAATAAAACAGTAAGTAATTAATTTTTTTTTTATGTAAATCATATTTAATAAGTATTATGTTGTCAAGATGTTTTCAAATTTTTTTTAAACCATTTTAAAAATTTCAAATGGCCTTGCACGCCGAAACAGCTGTCACAATGATAACAACTAAAAATACTCGAAGAACTTAACAATAACATTTTTAAATATGATTTATATAAAAAAATGGAGTTCTACGAATTAAACAGAAAAACAATGAATAAAAACAAAAAAGGAAAAAATAATTGGAATGGTCCGGAAATTACTTTTTTTGTGGACAATTTGTAAAGCTAAAATTTCATAAATGGACTATACAACAAAAGAAAATAGATTTCAAGCAGTAATAACATAAGAAAATATATGGTTTCGCGATTAATAACATTTTGGAAAAGTTAAAAAAAAAATCATTCCCGAACATGAAAAACTACACCCATCCTACCTTTGGCCATAGAGCAATGCACGTCACTGCGCAATCGTCACAGTAAAAACCATCGCACCCACAGAGCAAATAATACATAGAGATGCCCTAACACGCAAGGGGAAGAAACCAAAATAAGCGAGGCGATGGGCGAGTTAGGCGTTCCACCAATTTAAGTAAAAAAAGTTCTGATTGTTTGCAAAAACCGAATTTTTTGTTATTTGGTTTGACCCTTTTTCTAAATGTTTCGTATTTTGCTTACCGCATTCAAAATCACGCGAAATAAACGCGGACGGCAGAGAACTAGGCTGGTGCCAAAATGGGTGTCACGTGACCTTTGCCTTCAGCCGTCGAAATGGTACTTAGTGCAAGACTATTAATTCTGACGTCAGTGGTTCCACCGCTAAATAAAACTCGCTCCGCTTAGATCATTTATCATCTTTGAATTGGTTTCATTTTAATCACGCAGCGAAAAATTTATTTCAATCTCATTAAAATATTAGCAACACTTCTTCGCTATCATCAGCCTTAATCGATTTAATGGTATACTTATGTCCAATCATTTGCTCCTCATCACGACTTGTAGTTTCAAATAACAAAATCAAGTTCGAGAATCGTGATATATTTTTAGCTATTTTTTTCATTTCATTGCCGGCAACCCGGCCGTTTATTGACATATAATTTTATACACTTATACAACTAGACGATGTCCGTTCTGAGATCGGTAACAATAAAATTATATATACATGTAAAGAATTATTAAGAAAATGGTTAAAAATAAATCAGAAAATGTATAAAACATAAATAAAATAGAATTTAAAATACAAATTTAAATAAATAATACGTACAAAACTACCAAACTTTTTTTTAGAGTAGATAAAATTACATGAGTAGACATTAAAAAAAAAAACGTAAAAAGGCATTAATGAAAAATGAATATTAAATATGTTTAAATTAAAAAAATATATTTATTT
>JAHDVE020007598.1:0-14325 GCA_022606495.2 Halesus radiatus
TAATTGATATAAGCTACCAAATTTCTACCTTGCACACATAAGATATTGGAAAAATTCATATTAACTGGTTCTTACTCAATTTCTATGTTAGATAAACATTTGAAGATGTTTTTATGATGAACTGATTTATTCGATTCGCATTGGGTAAACATTTAATGATCTCCATAATATTGGATTCTTGAACCAAAATAAAGTTTATTAAATTTATCAATAAAAAAATAGAATTATCACTATCTGCTTCAATTCTTCAGGCTATTTGGAGTTTGATGAACAGGTATACATTGTTTTTTTTAATGTTTATTATATAGTAGTATTTTTGTAGCTTTTCACACAGAATATAATAAGTTAAATTCAGAAAAATACATTATCAATATTAATGAGTAAAGTCATGCCAATTTCGTAAGAATGCGAAGAAATTTTCCTTCTTCACATCGGGTCCTTCCACACTGTTCGAAAAGAATCTACTTGTCGTTCAGAAACACGCCTGCCTTGCCGTTTTCGATGTTGAAGTGCAAACTAGACAGAAATGGAAGAACAATGTGTCCCTATGCATTTTATTTAAAATATTGTTTAAATCTCTCATAACCAAAGAAAGCTCGAAGGAAAAGGAAAATGCCTTTGTCATGATGAAACTCCAACACAAGACTTGATTATTTTTTTAAGTATTAAGTATGAAGCAGCCTTAAAATGTTGCTGAGAATTGGAGAGTTCGAGTGGCTTTATCCGAATTCTTTAAGATGGATAAGATCACCGATATTCCTTGACGGTTCGTACTACGATTTTTTTATGGGATATCCCATGCTGGTCTTGAGTGTAATATTTGGAAATTTCAGACAACTATAGAGATCTGCAATTCGTTCCCCTACCTCCATATCACCATAGCTCTGACAATAGTTTGGGAGGGAATGCTATATCCTCTTACATATTTTGCGAGTATTTAATTTTAATAGGTTTATTTAAAGATTACTTTCATCTCTATCCTCATCTTTAGACATCAGGTGCTTGACCTTTTGTGCAAACTAGGGAGCGACAGTGATTAGTTGTTGGTATTATAGATCCTGAATCGATCTCTCGGCTTATTATGGCAATATACTTAAGTTGTTAGTTGGGGGCAGAAACTTTGTATCAGCTTTGAAAATGTAGTCTCCTGCTGTCGAGTGACTGAGACCGAACCAGCCCTTGAGGAAATAGTCGGCAGTGGTTAAAGTACGATTGACATCAGTAGAGTACACTTTCAATGGCAATGGTATCGAAGGATGGCGAAGTTTTAACTATTGTCCATAATAAAAGGCTTGTGATCTGCCTGGTGCGGTCAGCAGCCCTTGTTCGACTGCGAATATGTCGAAGGAGGAAGCTGCTTCTATGGGGGCTCGTGCTCCATGGCGAATCAGATAAAAATCAAATGCTCTGGCATATGCGACTAATGAAAGCAAACTAATGAATGTAAAAATCATGATGTTTTTTGATGGTTCTATAGAAAGTATTTTTGTCTGTCATCTTTTTATTGAAATAAGTGACTCATCGAAAAATCTATGAATTAATATAATTGAGTTATAATAGTTCAATTTTGATATAGAGTGAAGCTTGTTTCTATATTGGTAAATACTGATATTATATATATAAAATAACAATAAGATCAATAAAATAAACTTTATTTATTTAGAGTCGTGATGTTTTGGAGAGATTTTGTCTGCAAATTAAATTGGTTAAATTCACGCTGTACGACTGGTGTTTCTGAATATTCATTCACAAAATAAGTATTGCCTACGTTGCTATTTGATATTCAGGTGATTTTTCTATTACTATTTTATGATTTATGTATTTTTGTTCCCGACACATCTGACATATGTAATAATAATAATAAAATAATCTCTGGGATCTATATAAATATAGTATTATTATATTTTTTTGGGCTAACTCTTTAATTTGGGGAGTAAAGATTATATATCTCATCTATATTATATGGAGAATAGGCTCATCATCTCACGCTACCGAATCATATGCCAGAAGGGATCAGGATCCTTTGGCTAAATCTATGAAGGTACTACTTCTCGATAACCAAAAATTATTCCATTTCATTTTAATTCTTCAAAGTCTAGGATATGGAGAATCAGCGCCGTCTTGCAATTAAACTGGTATTTTCTGAACCTAAAAAAACTCATCTCGTTGTTGCTTGCCGCTTTTTATTAAATTTTGATCTGCTTAGGAAAGAGTAAGACCTGAGAAGTAAAGTCGACTGTTGCAATAGGCACGTGTGTACTAGTTACTCTCTGGAACAAGTAATATTTTTATTTTATATTTTTTTAATCATCATTTTTATGTATCATCTGAATGATATATTTATCTTTTTTGTTTAATTTTGCTGAAATCATTGTGTAGCTGGTGTATGCGATATTTATGACTATGGGACAGATAATAAAATCAACTATAACTATTTAGTTATGGATAAGCTAGCATACTCTCTTGACGATTTGTTCGAGCTTTGGTACCCATATTTTAAAATAAAAAATCAATCAATTATTTTTCGACTTCCTTCCGATATTTTTTTCGTAACTATGCGATCGTCAAAAAGTAATAAATGCTTTTCGAAAGATACTGGGTTTATGCTCGCAGAACAAATACTCGCACGACTCGAAAGGTTCCACGAGATAGGATATGTGCATCGTGACCTCAAGACTGGAAATTTCATGATCGGAGTTAATGACCAATCTTCACTTATCTACATTATCGACTTTGGTCTTGCCAAGCCTTACAAAGACTTCAAGACAGAAATGCATATTAACCGCAAAGGAGGCAAGTCGATGGTTGGGACTGCTAAGTATGCAAGTATTGCCTCGCATTAAGGATTCTGTACAAAATACATACATTTTGTTTAACAAAAAAATAATATTTATATTTGTTTAGAGCAGGGCAGGCGAGACGATCTTGAGTCTCTATGTTATTTGTTGATATATTTCATCAAGGGTTCTTTGCCTTGGCAGGGAATCAAGGCTAAAGCGAAAGCTGAGAAATACGCCAAAATCGGATAAGCCAAAAAAAACATCACGCCCGAATCTCTATGCGAAGGGCTCCCAAGTAAATATTAATTACATTTTCATAATATTAATTGTTTTATTATTGTTTAAAGAGTAATTGCTGACATTTTTCCGATATGTGCGCGGCCTTCAGTTTACCGAGAAGCCGAACTACTCCTACCTGAGATAGTTGTTCAGAAAAGGAGTGAACCCTCACGCCTATTTTGACTGGTAACTTTTAATAAAGAAGGAGAACAACTCGGAGCATTAAAGCACAGCCAGTATGTTGAGTGTTCCTACTAACTCCCTCCAAAAACTATGATCAAACACAGATATATACATATAGGGTTAGGGTTAGGGTTGATCGGGCACGACTCGATACTCATCAAAGCTATGCTTTGCCATCCCAACTTGCTTTCACAAATTGTTTTAACCATGAAGAGGTTGATTTGGGTTGTACCCAGGTTTTCCCTTATTTTTATTTTTATATTTATTTGGGCGGGAGTATGTCGGTATGCCTATAAAGAGGCCTCCGACTATATACGAGTTGGGTGGCATCATTAGCAGTATTTTAAACGGACCTCTATTATGGGTCTATTACTTTTTATATTTACGATTAAAATATGTCCACCATGGGAATTGAACCCGTATATAATGAGTACATTTTTATATACTTTACCACTAAGCATATACTCATTGCCTTATATACATATATATATATATGTATGGTGTGATATTTTTATTAATATTTATTATAATAAGTTTGTATTTTAAACTAGTAATACTGACATAATATGGATTTTTTTGAGACCAGAGCTTCAACTATATTTTATTTATATGAACGCTAAAAAATAAGTGTTTATTACATTATAGATAATTTAATAACTATTGAATACTTTGGTGAAATCAGTTATTTCACCATGAGGAGATGTTGAAAACTCCCAGAAAATAAGTAGAATCTTACTGAAGTTAAAAGGAGATGACTAAAGTTTTTTGCTTATTCGCACCTTCGCCAAAAATATTATTTTAAAGTTTAGTACCATCCGTCTTAAAATATATATTTAAACATAGTTCACTATTAGTTTCATGGCAGGATAAGATACTTATGTATCTACATATAATACATCTACGTTGTTGTTGTTGTTGTTGTTTTACTCAAAATTAATCAATACAAATATTTTTTACTTAATTTATTTGTTACTTTAAATTTATAATTCCAAAATACAAACGATGAGGACATTCTCCTTCCTTGAATTTTAGGCAACTTTTCCACAGACCACCCCTCTCATGCAATGTTTGCCAATTCAAATCTCCCTGGTTCTTCTTCCAGATGCTTTAGAGGAGCCACAACAAAAAAACGAAGGAAGTTTATTTTTGAGAATTGTTTACCAATTGTCAAGCTTTCTTCCATTAATAGTCAAACCGATCGAAAACAAAATCAAAGCAAATCAAATAGGTAATTTATTAATATTTTATTTTCCATTTTTTGCGTAACACTCGAAATTAAAAATTATTGTGAAAAGAAGAAAAGTCAACAAATACGTTGTATAAATTTCTTCCTTTTTTATTTGGCCAGGTTTTTATTGACTAATTAAATTTTTTACTGTACTTTCCATAAGTTTCATTATTGCCAAAAAAAATCAACTCCTATTTAAAGCAAAGGCTGGAAATAATCAAATATTAATTAAAGTTTTATCCACTTAACCAAAGCAATTTCTCAATTTTTTATACATCCTCTCCAAATCCACAAGTTAATGACATCAAACCCTTCTCTCCTCCTCGAGTTACGCTCCACACGGTCTGCGGAACAGGAAGGCCTCCTCTTGACACGCAATGAGGCCTCGCTGCTCATGTCGACCTTCCAGCGGAAGAGCCACAGGAAGCAGGGCATCTGCCTGCCCGAGACGTCCCGCGACTTCCTGAAGAAGGAATTCGGGAGTACCTGGGCGTCCTAGTGCTCCGAGGCTTCGACTTCGGAGGTGAGTTCGTCGGAGTCCTTCTGACGAATCGTGAATCTAAAGGTCGGCCCATGGTCTGATAAATATTTTATTTTTTTTAAATTCTTCAGTTCCTTTCGTTATCTCTTCTGCCCTGTCGAGAAGAGAACGACTGGAGTTTAATATTTATTGATACTTATTTACCATATTATTAAATTTTCATATTTTTTATAAATTTTTCAAAAACAAATTCTGCATGCAAATTCTATTTTTGGCTATAAAAATATTTTCTAAAGGAATATCTACTTGTCTAATATATTTTTCATTAAATATATGATCAATTAACAATATATATATATTTTCAATACTCCTTTTCTACCTTACATGTATTTATATAATAAAAAAATATTTGTATTTATTGTTTTTTGTGTCATTGAACATTCGTCTTTTTAACGTTATCATGTTTTTCGGCAGCTTCTTTCATCAAAGCTTTATTGTAGAGAAGCTCGAGAGTGTTCATCTTCTTGCGGTTCTTCTTCGCCTCTTTCTCAGCCATCTGTGCAAGCAATATGTCCTGATGTTTCTTATTCACATCATCAATGTATTGCTTCTTTTTATCTTCGTGGTCTTTAAAGTTTGTTAACTATACATTTTGTTAATTAATACAATAATAATTTATTTATTAAAAAAGTAATTACGTCTTCTTTCCAGATGGTGGCTTGTAGAGTATTGATTTGGTTTTCCTGTTGTTCCTTCTGTTTCTTCTCCTCGACTTGCTTGGCTAAGTAATCCCTCATATCTTTTTGTTGGGCCTCAAGTTTTCTCCTTTTTTTCTCCTCTTCTTCCTGGTCCCGCTTGGCCTGGTTCTGGATGTGTTTGAGCATTTTGTCATCTTCTGCCTTGATCTGGTCTTTCTGATCCTTGATGACTGTATCCGCAAATGAACTCATAACTTTCTTGATCTTGTCTTCTCTTTCCTTCTTCTCCGCCTCACGTTTATCTTCAAGTTCCTTTTGTAGTCTAATATATTAATTTTGAAGCCTGACATCTTCATTTTTCTCTTTCTCGGCCTCTTCCTTTAGCTTTGTCTGGTTGATCTCGTTTTCTACCATGATCTGCTGGAGTCTCTGTCTTTCCTTCTCTTTTCGATCGTAGGCTTCTCGCTCCTCTAGACTAAGTTCCTCTTTAATTTTGTTGACAAGCAGCTTATCGAGTTAGTCATCTTTCTTTTTTTCGTGCTTCCTCCTCTTGTGCTCGTCCTTGACCTGCTTGTCTCTCATCTGCTTCTCCAAGTTAATCTTCTTTTCCTGCTCGGCCTTTTTCTCCTCCTCCCTGTGGTCATAGTTCTTGATCTGCTGGGTCTGCAGGTTTGAATAAGCCTCGTGTTCTTGTTTCTCGAGCTCCTTCTTTTTCTTTTTCTCTTCCAACTGCCTATCCAGCTCGACCTTCATCTTTTTCTTAAACTCCTCTTCCCTAATTCGTTCAAGCTATTTCTCCTTTTTGAAAAGTTCCGTATCGAACTTCACCAGAGTTGCCCATTCGTCTTCCTCATCACCTTCAACATAGTAGACGGATTTGGGGCCGACGCTGCTGCTGGCGTCAGAGCTGGCATCGCTTTTCGGGCCGTGATGCTGCTGAGGGTTGGATGCTTTAGCTGCTAGGCCTTGGTGGGCTTTTTGGCTTGAGCTTGACCTGTGGCTGTGGTTACTGTGCTGGCTTTTCTTGTCATCATCTTGTTGCCCCTTTACGCTTTTGTCCTTATTCACTACGCCTAACCAATAATGTAGATAAAATGTAAAAATGGAATTTCTATAACAATTGATCTCTTTCGTTTACCATTTCCTCCTGAGGTCTGTTTGAAGGTTGTCGTTGCTTCGATGACCCGAGCTTTTAGGGCTCGCAGACTATCTTCTGTTACTTTTTCTTTAGTGAAGAAGTCGGTGACGAGGTCCTCGATGACTTGCCTTGCCTGTTTGTTATTCTTCGAGAAGTCTTTGAGGAACTTGTTGAGCACCATCTGTCTGAGCTGTTCTCGTTGCTGTATTGCCTCGGCTTTCTCAATGGCAGATTGGATTTTGCCTGACTTGTGAGATCCGTTGGATTTCACTTCTTAATGTTTGCTGTAATGCATTGCTGATAACTATAAACGATTGCTGATATTGATTTTTATTGTTTTTTTTTTATTGATTTATAAAAAATATAAGTTTATCTAATATTTATTTTTTTAGAAACAGTTATATTTTTATTTTTTTGTTAATGTTGCGATAAATTAATATGATTATTCTCTATATGTTATGTATATATCATAATTAATGATAATATTTTATTTCACGAGCCTAAGAAAAATACATATGATATTATATCTGTTTCTCTTACTTTATTTTTTGTTATTGTTAAATACATTTTTCAGTTATATATATTATTTAATATTTTTTCTGCACACAAAAATAAATCAATAAAGAACCTATCTATGTTATTTTATTTTAAAATACCAGTTTTAGGAATTATTGTATAGATTTCTGTTTTTCCCCCCCCAGGAATGAGTCAATTTGAAAAAATATACAAGTCTGTTAACTTATTGTTTTATTCGAATGCATTGTGGAAAACTAAAATATAAACATTATATGTATATATTTATTTATCAGCCCATAGAACTAACCCATTATTTCTAATAATAATACTTTCTTCTTGACCGCTTGCTTTACCTATTGTTCCAAGGTATGATGTGCAATAGATTTTCTAAAGCAGTCTCGAACGCGCCCTGTAGATTTTGGTCGAATTGCATTTTTAACTCTTTACTCACCCTCAAGTCCTCCATTTTACTCAATAATATTCTGACTCTACTCGCAACATCCGACCCTAAAAGTTTCGCTGTTACCCTCTTCCAGCCCGGCCCTTCCAAGTCTCCCTTCATTTGCTCAAGCAATTCTGCCAAGTCGTTCATCTAATTCCGAGTTGAGTACAGCTAGCAGTTGATGCGTTATTATTACTATTTGTAGAGTTGCTTCACTTTCCTGGAGTTGGCTTCAATTAAGTCTGCCACCATCTCCTTGATAGTATTCTGAAGTTTGAGGAATTCTTCGTCAATCACCTTTTTTAGATTTTTGGTGAAGTCTTCGATCCCTCGGTTGAGTCGAAGCAACCCTTCGCCCAGGTCAATAGATAGCTACTTTGCAAGTTATTTAGCCTTCCTCCTGGATTCCTAAAAGGTTGATAATGTTTATAGGTGAGAAATCTGGTGATTTGTATTGCTCCTGGCTGACTTTAATGAAGAAACCATTTATAATTATTGATTTAATTAGTGATCGAATTATAGACCAGTTTCGATGGCTGCCTTCCCCTGAACTTTAGAGGATGCATTTCTGATGCCTAGATTTAATGTTTTACCTAGATGATTTTTGCTATTTTCTCTTTAAAGATTCTTTGATTTGGGACTGATGGGAGGGCCATTTGCGAAATGAGGAAGAAAAGGATTGATTTGTTCGGGGTTGTTCCTCTCCAGTCTTGGATCGCGTCGAATACTTGATAAATTGACCTAGTTCTGCCTGATGCCTTAAATATGACGCTTATTAATATTTTTTTATTTTTCATCGTTTCTGTGCTGATCTTGTTTAGGCACAGGTTAGTGTATCTACTTGTTCGTATTTTTCGGACTAGTTGGTATATTAGGTCTCTTTTTTGAACTGAGAAAATCGGATAAGCTTGTAATTCTGGTGTCCATTTCGATGATGAATAGAAAGGGTGTAAAAGGTGCAAAAGCTAAAAAAAAATAGTATAATACTATAATTTGCGTCAATTAGAAAAATAAGAAATAAATGTTTTAAATTATAACTTGCCGATTTAATATTTAGATTTAGATTTATATCTAAATCTATAATATGATTTTATTTAAAAAGAACGACCATAAAACAATATTTATCTTGCTGATGAATTGTAAATGAGACTATTAAAAAAATATATAAATATTTATTAAATATTGTTATAATATTATTATTAGTTTTTAAAAAATACAATTTATTTAAAATATTTTAATCGGGGCTGGTATTATGTACTAAAATCCTTTCCTTATCTCCTCAATTTGACTAAATTGGCCTGTTGCTTTGTGGGGTCGGCTAACGGGTTGCATCCATAACCTGACTTCGGCTCTGCTTCATACTCATGCTAAATCTGTGTTCCATTGAATAGATAAAAAAATATTAGCATATATATATACAAAATGAATATTACCTCATGTTGGATTCGCTATCGACGTGCGAACAGTTAATGTGGGCATGATCATAAATTCCGAAGTCAGAAGGTAAACGATATGAGCCAGGTCCAGGAGCTTTGGTAAATTAAAAGAATCATAAATTGTTATTGTTAAAATATAATTATCGATACTTTGCGTTCTTTTTGAAGGTTCGTCGACAAAACTTCCTCTTGAAGACAATAACATCATCCTCTTCCCATGAGATTTATTTCCTGAAAGGACATACCTTCCAGTTCCCGAAAGATCGTTTTGAGGTTTATAAGTTCCTGGGCCTGGAACATCTGTGGTGGATTTATTGAATCGCTTAGATTGCTTTGGGTTCCAGGTCTTCGAAAGAGAGTTTCTATATTTTGAGAGCGAATACCTTCCATCAGGGCTTATAGCCTCGTAATGGGGATATTTACCAGGACCTGGCACAATTTTCGAAGTGGATTTCGGATATACTAGAGAGTTATAATTAAAACAAAATAATCTAAAATAGAATATGGTTACATTCAGAGCTGGTTCTGGGTCTCATTGACCAATGAGGGGTATCATTATACCTGTGTTATTAATACTATACAACAGAGATGACAAAAAATAATGTTAATTTACAGTTCCAGGGCCAGGCATCTACCAAAAAATAACAAATTATAAAAAACCATTTAATACATTTATTTTTGATGTTTTTTTACTTTACAGGGTTCAAGTTCAATGTAACTGCGAGGAGTAGTCAACTATTAATTTTTGTAGATTTATCATAAAAAAATATGTATTAAAATACCTATCTGCCTATCCCAATATTGAAGCCTGTGTGATGGAGTTTGTTGGTGTCGATGAAGGTATTCAGGTTATATGTGTTTGGGGGAGGAGACATATTGTGTCTATTTTTCCCCACTTCTAAATCAGTCTTTTTCCCGAATCCCATGCCTATTCATCTTTTTGTTAAAATTATAAGGGGAGTAAGTTTGATTAATAAACACAATGCATTGAAAAAAAATAGAATATCAAAATAAGTAGATTTGTTATTTTTGTTGCCAGTTATCTGCTTACCTGATGCACGGTTGGATTTGGTTGTTGGTAAATCATACATTTAATCACATCTATATAATGTAATAATTTATTTGGGATGTTATACATTTTTTTATTATATATATCTTTATAAAAACTACGGTAAAGGTGTTTGTTTAGGAAATCGAGATGACCGAGTTGCCATACTCCAATGATTCTTAGCAGTAGAGGTGTTTATTGGGGAATGGAGAATCGATTTAGCGTCGACACAGGAAAAGAGTTGGGAGGACTCGACATATGTTTCACTTTGTTAAGTAATAGGTGTATGTATATAGATAAATTGGCTAATATTTTTATTATTTATTTTTATTAGAAAAACAAAAGCACCGTTTTTTATTGATGACACAACATATAATTGGTTATGTCTTCAAAAAATATTAGATCTTGGTTTATTAAATATATATTGTATTTCCATTAATTTAATATATTTATCCATTTATATCAGAACACGAGGAATTAGTTTGTTATTTGGGTCAGGTATTTCTTGAGTGGCCTATAATTCGATTATCCCCGAGAGAGACTTCTACAAACAGAACAAGACAAATAATTTATTGCTAACTAAAACTATGCTTTATATATTATCAGCTACATATGCTTGAATTACAATAATGAGAATGTTATATTTTTAATTAATTTTGCGTTTATTAAAACATATGTATATATATAAATTATTATTAATATATCTATATATTGTAAGAATCCTTTATTGCTGACATTTATTTTATTTATTATATTATATCTGTAGTCATAAAATAATTATAGTTAATATTATGTGTGTCTCTACTATCACGATAATAATAAGTATAAAAAAACATTATTCATAAAAATAATAGCTTATTTAAAATAAGAGTGAGCTCATTGTTGGTTTTGGCTGATCAATATTAGTATGCATAGTTGTTGCTAATACTAGGAGTCGTCGGTTTCTTATTGCTGCTATTTTTGAGTTCTTCTCCCAAACTACTCAAATCTATCAGACTTGACTAGTCAGCTGTTTTGCTATTACCTTATTTTGGCTAAAAAACATATTGAATAATAGTTTATATGTATGCAAATAATAGTTAATATAATTATAAATAAGTACCTTAGAATTCAGTGAATTGAGACTGAATACATTGTTATTAGCATTATTTATCGTAACAGGAGGACTGGAATTACCATAGACGATCCCTGTGTTCATAGTTATATTAGGTTGGACAATTGCATTATTGTATTGTTGCTGGAAAGCCATAGGATTAGAAACCATATTATACATTTGCATTTGGAATTGTTGGGGCTGCATCATCATCCCATTGTACATATAAGGGGCGCTTCCCGCAGGCATGGAACCATAAGGAATTTGTGGTGCCATTGTGTGCACTCCTGAAAGGGGGAAAACATTATTAAAATTGACTCCTGTTGTTGCTGGTGTGGGGATATTAACCTGACGAGGGAGCGCCTCTTTGTGTGTAGGCTGAGTAGTAGCAGTTGGTGGAGGAGATGAAGATATTTAAAAAATTGGAAATTAAGAACCGGTGGTTGTGATTGCGCCATTGTTCGTTTATGTTAACGACATTATATCCACATTTACAGCTGGCTTTGCATTTAGAGATGGCTTAGTAAAATCACCAGTATGCCCCGGTCCTTTAAGATCAGCTTTTGGTTTGGGTTTGCTAATAATTTTCACATTGTCTGGGAAGACTGATGAAGAAGCTCCGCTTTGCTTAGCGATTGTGGTCGAGATTGGATTCTGTCTGGGAAGAGGTTTTGGAACTGGATGGGAGTATTTTGGCTTTTATTATTATTATTCATCGTCGTTAATCCATGAGGGCTTGTTCGACTTTGTTGTGATGGTTGGTTCGGAGGCTTTTGATTCTTGATAAGAGCTGGAGTAAGATGAAGATGGATATGACGGAGAATATAGGGAGGAAGCAGCTTCGTAAGTATCATTTTTTGAGCTTCTCGAATTTTTATAATCCATGCCTCCGTATCCAGAGGAAGTGGAACCGTGGCCTCCGTAACCCGAACTGGAATTGGAGGAGGAGAGTCTTTCTCTGATAACCTTTGCCTTTCTCCTTTAATCTTCGAGGACTTCGCTGTTTGTGAGCAACTCGATGACAGTTTTGGCTTTGGCCTTTATTGCTTCTCCTCTATCAACCTTGTCTTCAAAGCAGGAATAATATTCGAAGGACTTAATCTCGTGGAGTTAGTTTTGTAGATCCATTACAATGTGGCTTGGTCCATTTTTTAGGATGAAATCAATCAAGTTTAAAGTCTACAAAAAATAAACATACAAAACAATGAAGATAAATAAATATTTGGCATACTTTTTGATAAAATAATAATAATAATAAAAAAACGATTATCTAAGAAAAATATCATATTAATTCACATAAAAAAGGAGTAGTTTTGATTATAACAAAAATAGTATTACCTTCATTATCTTTCTCCATTTCTGCTGTTTGAGTTTTTATTGTATGAATACAAGCATCTTGTTCCAGGACTCCCGGTTGTAAGCTGCATCCGCTAGTTGGTGCAATATGGTAGTGGAAGTCTGCCAGTTTTCGTCCGACGTTGCAGCCAGCAATAATTATTGAACTTCGTCTTTTGTTATCTTGGCCTTACTATAGAACAAAAAGAGAGATATATGTAATGGTAAAAGAACATAAGTTTTTATGAGGAATTGTATGTGTACAGGAATTGTGCTGCTTCTCGGAGTCTATCAACCATTGTACTAAATATGGATACACGTATAAAATATATCAATTTAATATATATATAGAATTATATTCTCTCATTTTTGTTTTTCAAATCAAAAATAGATTTTTCATAAACCTTGAAACTAAAATGTTAAATAATTTTACACGATTGGTAATTGTATTTTTTTAATAAAAACATGGAAACATGCAAAAAATATTGAACATTGTATTGATGATATTTTTTATGTACAATTAGTTATGATTTTAATTTTTAGGACATCACGATCAATTTTGATTATCAACATCTAATCATTGGTTAGTTTGGGATTGTTCGTATTGCTACTTCATGCCTTTCAGGACGATCTTATTTTGTTTGACGACATTGTCGTAGCAACTCTCCAGTTCAGACATGAAGTTATCATAGTTATCAGAATACCTGCCCTATTTGACTATTCTTTTCGAGCAGAATAGATGGATGTGGGCAGCAATTTGTTCACCGAATGTTGGGTCCATTATATTAATTGGTTATTGCAGCTAAATAATTTAATATTTATGGAAACCTTATAGTCAAAACATTTTTATGATATATATTTGTAAAAATAAACTGATATAAATATATGATATTCAGTCTGACTATCTAAATAAGTAGGAAGGTAGAGTCCCTCCCCAAACAATGGAACTGAAATTATATTTAAGAATACAAACATTTTGGTTTCAATGTGCTTATTGCTAGATATGATTTCGATGAGGAAAAAATGAGAAGAGGTTTTTTAAATAATAATCCATTTAAAGAACACAAATTGGCAATCGTATTTCTTTTTAATCACTGGTGTCTTTGAGGGAACAACATCACGCGCACAGTGGAACCAATCTGTCTGGGAGGGAGATTGTTGGCAAATCTGGCCAACACTGCACCTGAGTTGCCGTGGGCACGGGCGATTCTTCCCCAATGGGTCGTGAAATTCTTGCCTGTTCTAGTGACGAGCACAGCTCGCTTTCCGAAGTAGTACTGGGCAGACTTGTTGTCTTGAACACCTTCCAATTTCAATATAGCTTGGTTTTCATTCTGTTGAACCATTGATCTACACACGATATAGTGATATTATATATGTTTTGAGAGAAAATAATTGTGATTGCAATAGATAATACCTTCTAAATCCGAGGAACTTGGCTCTGACCCACAGTCTGACAGGTGCGCCTTGTCTTCTTCGGTGGATTGTCTTAGTTTTGGGTGCGGTTGGGACTTGGGCTGCTGCAGTGGAACTCATGGTTATTATAATATCAAAATATGGCTATAGATAATGATTTAATTATTATTATTAATTAGTATGGTTGTGTTTGTGATTATTAATATATTGGCAAATATAATCAAATAATATTATTATTTCGATTTTATTATT
>JAHDVE020007599.1:0-22175 GCA_022606495.2 Halesus radiatus
AACTATTTATTTATTAAAAAATACGTATTTGAAAAGTTTTGTTCACACCACTGTTTAATATGTAAATATTAATTACATTCCTATATTTACATTCCATGCTTACTATATTAGTTAATATTCTTTATTCAAAAAAAATTATATTTAATCAAACAGATTGCAATCAAAACGGTTATGATACTCAATTATTTGATAATGTGTTAAACATAATTGACGTTGGTAAACAGTGGAAAAACATTTTTAAATAACAATACTTCAATTTTTTTAATATAACTAGCATTTCGTAATGATAATAAATTAAAAAATGATATTTTAAATAACAAGGAAAAAGCTGGTACTTTAAAAAAACCGAGGATCTATAAATGAATTTGTAACGATTGTAGCTTTTTTTGTACATGAAAGACTACTTAAAATTTTATCACTAGAGTTAAAGAGCATCTAAGGTGTTTAAGTAAAAATAATTTTTCTGATTTTGCCAACCATATTTTGAAAACAAATCATTTTTTTGACATAAATAAAGGTTTAATTTTTTTACCTATCAATACAATTTGTTTACGATTAGATAAATTAGAAATGTTCTAAACATTAAATTAGAAAAAGTATTAGTAGTCAATTAAATATGATTAATTATCATGATTTTTTTTTAGAGTAGCCGTCCCTTAAATTTATTTTCACATTATTATTTGTAACTTCTCTGTGGCATGCGCTTATACATTATTAGACCTTCGTATATATTATAAATATGTTACACTTATATACCAACTATGCATCATGTTATTTTTTTTAAGTTCTGTACAAATAACCATTTTAATGTTAAAATATGTTATGTAAAAGCCCTTTGGGGCGTTAATGAATGAATAAATAAATAAATTTAAATGGATAATACATTACACTATTTAAAACTATGTGTGTCCTGAGAAAACATATTCTACAGGGCTCAAGCCAAAAAAATGTTTGCCCCTTTAAAATTTTTGACCTGCAAAGCTTGGAAAAAATAATACTGCCTGTCTCTGCTACGTATGTGGGAAAATCACTTATATAACTATGGAAGTAAACGTATCAATGATTATTTATTTTATTAATATTTATTTAATCAACGATATGAACAGTGTTATCTTTACATTCCATTTGATATAAGTAACACATTTTCAACGTTTAATTCATTAAGTGAATATTTACAATGCCCTATAAAAGATATTCCATGAACTCATTAATTTCCTTTTTTTATCATTGAAGATAATATTAATAACTCTTACAATGAAACATGAAACCGAAAAAACGCATAAAAGAAAAAAGATAACGGCAGCAGCTGGGTCTCTAATCCACCGAGCTACCTCAATGCGTCCCGTCATTTTTATCGGATCATACCTCGATTTCTTAGGAATTATTAACATCATCTTCAATTAATTCTCATTTAAATAATCATAAAAACAGTAATTATTGAATGGAACACTAGTATATATTGATTAACTTGGCGGGTTTGCGATAAGCCGACGTAGCTCAACAGTAGAGCATCTGACCGGACATTAGAAGGGTGCGGGTTCGAGTCCTGCCGGCGACATTTATCTTTGCTCGGAAGGTTTTTTCAATTTGGATGATTGTTTTAGATTAATAATTATTGTTTATAAAAATAATAATTGTTACCCTTTGCGCTATGCACTAAAATCTTGTCTTAAGTTTTTAAGAACTTTAGTTTATCAATTAATAATTCTCATTTATTTTGGCTGCCACCTTTTTATGATTGCAATATTCTAACCAGAATTAATTTGTAATCATTAGATAGTTTCTCGGATATACTTATCCGATATTTATTTATATGTATTGACTTTCTCTATAAATCCAATATTATTATTAATTTTTTGTAATAACTTATTGAAGCTGAAAATATCGTCGCGATATATTTTTAATCATCTATGTTATGTTTTCTTCTTTTATATAAAGAAGAATGTCCCGGGCGGGCGGTGTATGTTTGTTTTGTGTAAAAATGTACAGTTTTATTCAGAGCCTGGTGAAATTTTACACACTTACCCTGCGGAACAAGATTAAGGTCACTGTCTACAGGAGATTTCGAAAATCACACCCATCCTCCTTTCCTACCCCTTAAAGTCGAATGTTAGTATTTCCTAATGACATGTTGGTCACTTGACATTAAAAAAAGGAAAATTACTGGGGAGGGGAAGGGTTAAAACATATATAAATTTATTTAACTTATAGAAGTTTGTAAACCTCATTGTAATATTTAATCATTGAAGAAGATAATATTAACACATCCCGGGATTTAAAATGGAGAACAATATTAACAAGTCTTGAACTTGAAGTATAATATCGGTGTAGATGGGGTAAATTGTACTGGTCTCATTAGCTTAGTCGGCAAAGCGGTTGTCCCGGATAGACAGAGGTTCGAGCCCCAGATGCGACTGATACCTTTTTATTTTTCTGTTGTTTTCGGGTTTGTTATTATTATCTTGTTCAATGATTAAGAATTATTAATTTTATTTTTCAAATATTTCCTGTATAGGTGGCTCAATTGGTAGAAACGCACGTCTCGGATAGACTAGAGATTCTAAGTTCGAGTCTTTTTATTTCCTGTGTCACCTTCTGTTTCACATTTTCTTCGAGAGTTATTGATGTATGATTCATAAATTTATATTACATTGCAGTGAAAAACTTCAATAAGTTAATTCTAATTTTAACATTATATATTTGCACATGATACAATTTAAGAAGACTTTCAAAACAGATTTTTGGGGAAGAACAATTGTTTTCTTATTAGAAAAACAGCCTGAGCTTAGCTTTTCAATGTATGAGGTTATATTATTAGATTATTTAAGTAGGTAACTCCGTAAATACGAAATTCAGTACGAACTATTGAACACATCTAAGAAGGTTAACATGCCAGCCCTTTATCGTTATTATTTAGACTTATACAAATTTAACATAAAACATTTTACAATTTCTTCAAACGATTGGTATTCACTTTGTGGCGTCGTTATTGATTAATTAATTTTAAAATATACTTTGTTTACACCACTTTATAAACATACAAAAACATCTACATGTTTCGATTGCAATGCTGTCATCATCAGGAATATATGAATAAATATATTATTACATACATGTATTCATATTTTCCTGGTGATTACAGCATTACTGTCGAAACATGGATATGTTTATGTATATTTATAAAGTGGTGTAAACAAAGTATATTTTTTAATTAATTAAAAAAAAATTCCTTCGGTTTGTAGAAAATGAACTTGAAACACGGTAGGTAAACCTTGCTTTTTAACGCAGCTGATTTATAATCTTTTTCAAATAGTGTAAACCTTATAAATATTATGTTTCTACTTTTAACTTGTCTCAAGTATGGTAAGTGACCAGATTGTCTAGGTATGTGTTTGTTCGAATTGACTGGTGAACTCAGCTGACACCGTCTCGCGCTCTCTGTCTTCTGGATTTCTGGATAATCTCGCTGACTGGAGCTGTCAACACACTGACAGGCACTTACCAATTATTTAGAGCTAACTCGTTCCAGGATATATTAGCACGCAGACGCTTTTTGTATTACTGGTGACACCAGCACGCAGTTCTGGCAACTGCAGGCTTACTGGGAAGCTGGGCGAGATGTTATTATTGGATTAATATTGAATCTGATACGATTAGATTCGATAAAAATTAGCACAGTTGGGAAAGATTTGTAATATACACACAGTTTTAAAAATTATGTGAATACCGCAACTACTCCCAACCGTCTGGAACCAGTGAGACTATGGCATCCCCAATTGGAGAAGATTGTCAGGTTGAAGTTAGTGGAGATGGGAAAGAGAAATTGAATAGGAATGTGAGGAAATTACTGGCTATTCAGATCTGGTCACCAACCACGACTAAAAGCCATTTCAAGCAACGTTTCAATTCTGAATAGTGATATTTCACCAGGGCGATACTGAGAGTATCTTCCACTCTGGAACGTGCGCAAATACTATACCATATATTGTTTTTAAATTAATTAATTGTGAAACAGGACAAATTAATAAAATAAAATTAATGTGCGTTTGTTCTATTTTAAGTTAAATAAATAATTAAAAGAAATGGATATACCTAGATATATTAGGTAGAATAAAATTAACTAACTAACTATCACGCCGTTTCCCCGCAGGGGTAGGCAGAGAGGACGGACCGCCAAACAACTCGATCTTGGCATACACTTCTTGCTTCATTCACTTTCATACAATGTGTCATACATTCTCTTCTGTTATTCCGACTTCTGACATGGCCCGACTCAAGTATTTGATTCACTCGATCGTGCCATGTCTTCCTCGGACATCCCCGACTTCTTATTCCATTCACATTCGCGTCATATATTCTCCTTACACCCATCTCTTCGTTCATTCGCTCTACATGCCCAAACCATCTAAGCGTCCTTTTCTTAATCTTGCTCACTACGCTTACATCAGCCTTGCATTCTTTACGAATCTCAACATTTTTCACAAAATTACAAGTAGTAATCTGAATTTCAACTAGGAATACAAGATAAGTGGGGCGTCAATATAAAATATACGTAATATATATTAGTATGGAGCAAATACAATAAAAAAAGGAATTATATTGAATTTATCTGTTGCAAATGTAGTATATTCGAGAACATTATCCATAAAATGACGAATAGTTCTAGAAAATCGTCGAAAAACACTCGTTGCAAAACATTTCCGTAATAAAAAAAACCGTTTTACTGTGCCCTAAACAAAAATCAATTTTGGATTTACGAGTTTTACGCAGTAGACCCACGCTATTTGCGAGAAGAAAAAACTGGAGACAGCTGTTCTCGGAAAACTTGCTAATAAATATTAAGTAGGTGGGGACACCGAGATACATATGTTAACAATTTTTATGAAATGGTAATATATGAATGATGAGATCGGTTGCAGAGTGGTAAAAGATTTTGCTCTAAGTCTGATGGTCGTTGGTCCAAGACCAAATGAAGTGAAAACTGCGAGTCCACGTTTCTTTTTTCCTCCGGCATTTTCCAATCCTCTAACCTTCAAGGCTTATAATAACGTATGGATATATATGAATAATGCTTAGTAAATGTGAATAGTAGAAGAAGTCGGTGACGCCCAAAGAAGACATGGTACCACCAAGTGAATCTAATTCTTCATCAGTGTCGTGCCAAAAGTAAGAATTAAACAATAATATGTACGTATGAGATGATGCATGATTGTGAATGAGTCGTTGAGAAATTTATTTTCTCTGCCTGCTCCTTCCGGGAAACGGTTCGGAGGTTAGCTGTTTAATGACTGATTCATACCTCAATAGGCAGATTTCAAAAGATGTCGAACATTTCCTTCCGCCTCGCAAATATCTCAATTTTGAGTGCCATAGTCTCACTAAGTCGATGCAATAAGAAAATCACGTATTTTCTAATTTTCTTTGTACCTATTGCTTGGCAATAAAATTTAGAAATTTAATAAATATGAACTACATGTTTTCATTACTATGGCAATACCAAGCTGCTAACTACGTCTTTGATATATTGTTAATCAGATTCGAATTTTTTTGCATTCGATTTAACAGTTCGTTTTAATGAAAAGATGCAAAATATTATAATTCGATTATTTTACTTCTTTATTAAATATATTTTTTAAGTGATTTTTTAAATTATTTATTTATCTAACAGAATATGATTATTTCGAAATATTCAATAAATAAAATAAAAAAAAACACCTTTAAGTTGTAATTATCTTACTTGCAAGAGTTAAAAATTTTTTTTTTACGTAAATTTGTCTTAAAATGTTATGAATCTCCTTTCGGAAAGTAAGACTAATTTCTCGATACCGTTTGGTGAAAGTAAAAAACACCTGGACCATTGTTTTTTTTAAACTAACAATAATCTTCCTATGAAGTTCCCTCATTATTTGTCTACTATAAAGTGTCAGACTATATGTTTGTATATATAATAAAGCAAGTACCAAAGAATCTTAACTTTTTTAAGGAACCCAACTGTGGTAAAAAAAGGGTAGTAATTTGTTTGTATCTTCCAGACAATCGTGAACTCACTTCTCAATTTATCAATCAGTCTAATGTAAAAAAAAAACAATTCCCTGAATAGCAAAATTTCGAGAAAAGTCATCAAATATCCGCACCATTAAAGCTAAAAATAATCTATTTAAAACTCAGTTCACTGGAAGTTTTGACCTGAAGCTCGTAAAAATGAGATCTTTTCGATAAAACGTAATATTTTATACCGGCTGTAATAAAAAAATGATAATGTAATATTTCAAATTGCTTCCAAAAGCATCGAGGAAAAGTTGGGGCTACGGGGAAAGATTAAAATTGACTTATGAACGATTTTCAAATTTTATTGAAAACTCATTCTGAATAAAAAAAAAGCATTTTTCCTTTATTCTTTGGATATTCTCGTGATTTTTTTTCGAATTAAATTGAATATTAGGTAACTGTTATCACCTACCCGTGTGATTGTTTTTGTAAAAATTGTACGAACTTAATTTTTTTATAACCCCTTCGAAGTCACACCATTAATAAAACGTTTTATTGTAAGTATCTACTTATTTTTTACGTATTTTTCTTAGATAGTTATAAAAAAAAAAACATCGCTAAGTGCTTTACGCTTTTCAGGAGTTTATTTTTGCCTTGGGTTTGATTAACAAACTTTCATTTGTATGCAGGTGAACAACAATTCTATAAATAAATTCTTTATAAAAAATCCTTGTCGCCTACGAAGTTAATACCTAAGAAGTTTCATCCATTACAATATATATATATATAATTCGTCGATGATTTAATGAAACCGCATGATAAATACATGTTGTAGACCAGAGGTTTCCAACCTTGTTAATCTCACCGCCCACTTTTGGACTATCTACATTTTTCATTATCCCCCCCCCCCCCTTCTTCTTATTAGAAAATGCGAAGAGATTTTTGTTTTTATTAATTTAGATACATAAAACAATGTTTCATTTCCATGGGTGAAAAATTCAACTCATTTTGGGACTGTTAATTTTTGCTATATAAAATTAAGTTTAACCGAGTTTTCAAGGCAAATATGTAAATGAAAATATAAAAACAAAAAAAAAGTATACAAACAGTAGGAAAATAACAAAAATAAATGTAGACTCGAAACATACAGATACAATTGAAATACAAAACAATGTTTCACTAGAGAAAAATATACCTACTTCAGATATCTGCAAAGGTTAGGAACGTTTATTAGATTAGAGTTGGTATCTATGATAAATGGTTTTCCAAATCGCATTTAAAAAAATAAGATCTCAGAACATCATTTCGAGATTTATCCGGAACGCACACATGTCTCAATTCCTCAGAAAACTTGTTATAGCTGGTGTAAACAATGTATTCCAACGATTTCAGCAAGTATTTTGTAGAGTGTGTTTTTGATATGTGTAGTTTGTAGTATTATCATATATTATGTCGGTGAACGTTGTGATTGTAGCTAAGTTTTATATTTGTTTGAGTATGGCATTGAATCATATTTAAAATAGTGTTTGTTATCTCATGGGTAGGAATAATCTTAAATGGTAATATAAGTGCATGCCGGTGAACATATTTAATGTGTGTATCCTATGGCAAGACAAAACAGTTACGCGGGGCCCTATTTTGAATTATCTGTACCTCAGATATCATTTATTGGTAGCGAAACCCCAGATACTTGAAAGATAGACCGATTGGGAATGTATCATGGAATAGTACAATGCTCGTAGTATAGAAGTGGGAAGCAATCCACGTAATCTGTACATTACACTGGTCACTGGAGAAATCTTTAATTTTACATGGTCAATATGATGTGTCCATGTGAGCCGCGAGTCAATCAGAAGACGCAGATACTTTGCGACATCTGTTTTTCAAGTTTATTTAAATGTATACACTTTGACTGAGAGGTTATTACTATTATTTTCCGGGGTCGACTCTATACCCCGATACGATCTTTCATCACCCCTGGTCCCAATATATTAATTTTTTTCACCTGACAACAGGTCCCGAGAAATCTGGTTAGGTGTTATAACACAGTATAGAACAAAATGTCAAAAAAAATTTATCTATCTACATATATATAAATCATTGGAAGTTTGTTTGTTTCTTTGTCCTCGATGTTCTCGAAAATCACTGGGCCGGTTTCGCTGAAAATAGCCAGTTTTTTCTTATTAGTGCCGAGAAGGTTTAGAAAGTAGTTTTAATGAAATCCAATATATAAAACTGTTGCTATAACGTTTTAAAATTAGTATGAAAAACATTGAACCCGCCATGTTTTATTTAGGTTAGCCCATAGATATAACGCTCTGGTTAGCCACAGATTGCACATTCAAAAGAATAAGGCTTTTTTGGGTAGAGTATTTTCAAAATATAAACCACAAGTGGGTACCTACATAAGAACTCTATTATTTAGATGTGTTTGGAAAAAATAAACGTTTGGAATGAAATAAATTTTTTAAATAGTTTCTTTGTTTAGAGATAGTTACTTTTGCTGTCAAATCAATTATGGCACCCTAATGACAAGCGAGAATTCACAACATCATAACTTTATATAAACCCGAGCAAGGCGGGCTACATATCAGCTAGTCCATCTATAAATCTATGGAATAATTTAACAGTTCATTTTGTTAGATGATTCTTTCAACGATGTACCTATGGCATATTTAAATTCATAAAGGAAAATTACTTAAAATATTTTTGAAGCCCTCGCCCCCCATTTTAGCTCTTCACCACCCCCCGTTTACCCCTGAGGCCACCGCCCCCTTAGATCTCTCCAACGCACGTTGGGGGGCGATATTGCCCACGTTAAGAATCTCTGTTCTAGTGTCACATTCGTATGAAGAGAGATTCCAAGTATTTTCATAATGAACATTGTTCACTTCTTATTTCGTATTTAGAATCATATTTTCTGGAAAAAATAAATGCGAATAGATGTTAATTATATTTTTTAAAAAATAAAGAATTTTCTAAATAAGAAGACTTTTTACAGTTACGAAAATAAGCAGAATTTCATTCAAAACTACTTGACGTGTACCCGGCCTAGATTGATATTATGTATTTTTTTGGAATAAAGTGAATGATGTTGTGAATTCTTGCTTGTCGTTTGGGTGCCATAATTGATTTGAAGGCGAAAGTTACCCTGTACTATTACTATCTCTAAATAAAGAAACATTCATTTAAAATTACATTTCGTTCCAAACATTTATTTTTTTCAAAATATATCACTATAATTAAATTCTTAAGTAGGTACCTACTTGTGTTTTCCATTTTTAAAACATTCTATCCAAACAAACCTTCTTCTTTTGAATATGTAATCTGTGGCTAACCAGAGTTATATATCTATTGGCTGACCTCAATATATCATGGCGAGTTCAATGTATTTCGTACTAATTTTAAAACGTCTTAAATATTGGATTTCATTCAAACTACTGTTAATCCCGGCAATAATAATAACACTCTGTGATTTAAAAAATCGATAACAGACAGACATAAAATCGTTTTTATATATGGAGATAATGTATTATTTTGGACAGCTTACATAAAATATGAACAGAACAACAATATTCCCTGAAAAAAACTTAATTTTCGCCTGAAGTCACTTGGGTGGTATTATTTACTCGTCCATGATATGTTATAATAGCCATAGTACGTTTACTGATTAGATCTGCGTAGCCAGATGCCCCACGTTCCACTTATCTAATCGCTCCATCCTAACGAGTTAACCTATTTGCATTCATTATGTTAGGTATATCGTGATGGTATTTGTGCAATCATTGGTCGGACAGCCTCTGTGGCATAACGATCGACGCATTAAAATCAATTACTGCCAAACGAATTTAACGGAAAACGCATGACCAATATTAAGTAAAAAAATAAAAAGTCATTATTTTTGTAATAGTGAAAAGTTGAAATATAAACATTTTGTGGTAAGAATATATGTAAGCTACCAGGAAGCCTATTCTGGTTCTTTTAAAGGAAAATTCCTTAATAATAATCGGATGATTTTTATAGCGCCGTTTTTGTGAAAAATCACCTCAAGAGCGCTTTGGACAGGCTATCATTACACATTATTTATAGACCATATAAAGAGATGCAGTTAAATTATTAAAACTAAATACGGCTTGATCTAAGTTTTCATACATGTTAAATTGAGAAAAAAAAAAAAACCTAACTGTATTTATTCCTTACGATATATTGCCAAACACTAATACAAATGATAGGAATTATGTGAAGTTGGGCGGCGGGTAAGGACGGGGGCCGGGGGAACTGATCCATATCCATATCCAATCTTCTTTGTCTTTGTTGGTGACGCCCCTGGGCGGCCTGACGGGATGCTTGGTGTTGGTCTGCGCGTACGCCAGGTAGCGCTTGTCGGCCGGCTTCAGGATCTGGAAAGAGCACACCAGCGTGTCGTCCTCATTACCCTTTTTTCTTAAGCTTAAAGACTCCTTGCTTAACTGCGCAATTTAGATTGCTAAGAAATTATTCAAAAAAACATATCTTCAAGTGACACAAGGTTTTGAACCACAGCTTTTAAAAACAATTACATTTTGTTATAATGAATTTTATTTTATTTTTAAATATCAAAAAATACGCCTTTTAAGGAAGAATTTCATTTTGTAAAAATATACCCACCTTACTAGATCTAGACTAATCACCTGTTTATTCTGTCACTGATTCTGAAAGTGACGTTTGGCGCCTAGATTTACTACGCAAATATTGATATTTTTAATGAATGTCATTCGAGAGAATCGATAAAAAGATGGAAGCAATTTCTTTTACACTGGCCAATTCAATTTTTGATTTGTTAATTTGTCGGACATTTTAAGAGGTCAATCGATTTCTCTCAAATATCTCTATATCTATAGAGTGGTATATACTTTCAGTATCAGTATGAAAGATCACCGTTCAGTATCGAAACGTTGCGTGAAATGGTTATGGCCATGTTTGGTGACCAGATCTGAATAGCTATCTCCTTCCCCTCCTTACTATTATTATACTCACACGATACCCCAATTGGGGATGCCATAGTCTCACTGACTCCAGACGGTTGGGAGCAGCTGGGACTCTTGTGCGGTACTCATATAATTATTTTAATGCATAAAGAATAGTGCCCGTATTTAGGTTGTTTTTACAAATCTATAATTTTATAATCAGCTTGATAAAATTTTGCAAACTTAAAATCAAAACAATAGGAAGATCACGGTCCACACGAGACATCAAAAATCCACCACCACCCCTCGATAGCAGAATTTGGTAATCTGATTAAATTTTGCACATCTGACGTTCAAAATAGAAGGAAAATTGGGAATATGGGGTAGGGGTAACGCATCACAACCTCAAAACTTTACTCCAAACCTTTCATAACCTCGGGCAACGCCGGGCACTTCAACAAGTATTCCATAATTGAAAAATATTTTATTAGTAATATTAAACAGGTAGAATTGCATTTTTAATATATTTTCGAACATTCTTAGGAATATTAACAGTGCTTTAAGAGAAACGTGTAAATCCGTAATAAAATGTTGAATGAATAAAGGTACGGATATGTTCTTTGTTCAATAGAAACTTCAAAGGTTAATAGTTTTATATAGAAATATCAAATAGTGTGACACGTTGTGCTGTTTATAACAAGCCATCATCAGAGCGTTACTAAAAAACAAAACCTTGTATATTATTTTTAATCATTAAAGATGTTATTAACAACTCTCAAATTAAAACATGAAACCGAAAAGACACAGAAAAGAAAAAGATAACGATGGCAACTAGCAACTGGGACTCGAACCCAGGACCACATAGTCCATCTGGGATCTTGCGCTATAATCCATTGAGCCTCACTTACCCCAATCAGTTCCGTCATCTTTATTGGTATCATACATCGATTACTGAGAATTATCAATATCATCTTCAATTAATTCCCAATTTATTTTTAGCTGCTACCTTTTTATCATGACAACAAGATTCTACCTTAATTTTTTTATAATATTTAGATAGTGTCTCGGATATACCTATCTGATTTTTCTTTATGTGGGACATCTGTTGTTTCTTCAATGATTAAAAAGATATTACAGTGATGTTTATAAGCTCCATAAGTTACTTCAAAATTGAACCTTACATTTTACTTAAATTAATATTGAAGGCTTTTGTTTTTTCCCATCCCTGCCATATTCGCTGCTCCCTCCGTGTTGGAGTCCGTCTCTTGTTTGTCGTAAAAATAGCGAATTGTAAGCCGGCTTGAAAGAATAAAACTGCAATAAAATTCCATTCCGCGCGATACGATGGAACGATAATGCCAGACCTCGGCTGATTTCAGGGGGGCCGGGCCCTTAACGCCGTGTTTACATCTCTACTGAAAAAGTTGCAGGGCGATACTTAACGTAAATAGGTAGGAAAGTTACCGCGAAGATTTTCAAACGTAGAAGATACGTAATTTTTTTTATAAGAAAGATAAATATTCCCTGGTTACGAATAACTGACAATATTTGAAAATCTCCTACTACTATCGCAGTAAGCGGAAGATGTTGCTTATGTCGTGATGGAGGACTTAGAAAAAAAACAAATTAGGTTTCTTATATAAACATATGCATTTATTTATACCACTTCAATTTAATATATTGATCTACCGGTTTCGGCAGTACGCTTCCTTCGTCAGGACTATATTAAAACTCACACTTATTCTGAAAGTATTGTGTATCTTAATACAAAACAAGGACAGACATACATAAATATTTAGGTATATGAAGGAGAGGGGGTTTTCAGAAGGAACAGAGTGGTTTACTGGAAAAATATCTAGAATAGGACTATGCCATAACCATCCTTACAAAACGTTTTTATTTCATAATTAATCATAATGCTGCCTGTGTGTGGTCTGTAGGTTTAGGTGCAGGATTTCATTTCTAGACATACGCATTGATTATTCATACTTGGATATTTAATATACTAGAATTAATATTTAGGAATTTTCTAATTTCAAGTGCTTCAGAATTATCTAATATGTTGCCTTTATTATTACGTTGAAAAATTTAAGCCCGCTTTTCGGAGGTCACGGGTTTATTTGATTAAGGCCATCCACCGGCTAAAATTTTAACGAAATCACGCGCTCCTTATGCAGGTGGCGACAAGGTTCAAAATCCCCCTTTACATCGGCCGCATGTTTTGATTTCGGCAAAAAAATCATCACCAAAATGCGTGTTTTATTCTATTCTGTAAAGCTCAGACATAATTATTAAAATGTTTTAAGGTCATATTCTAAAAAAACTTAATTTATCACAATGAACAATGCGAAAATATGGGAAAAAGAGTTCATAAGTAGGAGATTTTCCGCTTTAAACATTTTTTTTAATGTCTCATACTTTATTTTTTTCTAAGCTTATAAAAAGACATACCAAAAAAGTTGACTGTTAAATGAAAGGCCAAAGTGTGATACTACTTGCAGTATTTAATTCAATTATCTATAATATTTCTAAGCCAACAAATTCTCAAACCTAAAACACACGATTTTAATTTATATTGTTTCGCAATTTATTCATTCGAAACGTTGGTTGAAAAAGCTTTAGCCATGTTGGGTGTTCAGATCTTAATAGTCGGGCACTTCTTAAACTTCCTCTTTACCATCTCCTTCCCCGCATCACTACCTTCAGCCTCACAACATATCCCAATTAGGGATCGCATTGTCTCACTTGCTGCAGACGATTGGGAGTGAGGTTTCTCATAAAAATAAAAATAAAATACGGTTGACTTTTATCACATGATAATAGGTCATTTTTACAGGCTGTTCTTGTGTTCAATGATTTATGGAAGCAGGTTCATTCCTTTCCCTCTCTCACAAAAATCCTCCATACAGCATCCCCGAAGACGATACAGGACTTTAAGGAAATGATTTTTATCAAGGCCGTCAATGCAAAGTTAATATAAAAATACTTAAGAAAATAGTCGCTCTCACGAATCAAAACTGAGCGAACGCTAAGTTGAGTGAGAAATTATAGTGAGCACAAACCTAAAGGATTTACTTTCTTCCGTTTCCCACCATTCATTGACTAAGCGTTCTGATAGACATGAGTAATTGGCATAATATTTAATTAGCTACAGTAACAAAAGTAAATTTTTCAAAATCGTTAATTTTTATCGCGAATTTTGATTTTGACTTTACCTTTTGACATTTGATTTTGACTTGCAAATATCTACCCCGACGTTACTTTGATAATTCGCTGGAAACCGAAATGTATCCACATAAAATTATGTCTTTACTTTAAGTGTACCCCGAAAGCGAAGTCTTTTCTGAACCTCGAGGTACTAAAAGGACAGTTAATCAAGAAAAATATTTTCCAAGGTATATATTCTCATGAAATTCTTCGTAAACCACGTCACTTATCCTCATTTTTATTTTCCTCCGGTGAAAGTTACCAAACCCATGCGGACAAATAAACATTAAGGGTTGTTTTTGAGAGGCTTTGAAAGTGGTGAATTTGGCCAAATATCCGAATTTATTAGGGCTATTAGTCGTGCACTTATTGATGAGGGTAAACACGTCAATTTATATGGGTTTTCATAATGGAAATCTGGGGTTGTACCAATCGTGGGACCGGAGTGGTTTTTAGACCATGTATAAAAAACTTGCTTCGCAAATAACACTCCTTCAACCAAATTGTACTTACTGATTGGTGTTTCTTTGTAGATCTGTATGATATAAGATGAAATTATATGCTATTATGATATGGCTTCTTTTATGTGAATACCACACAATGCGGTAGAAACTCGAATGGGGTAGAAATATTGACAATCAAAAGGGAGTGATGTGAGCAAAAAGTAAGATTGAGAAGAACCTGGCTATTCGGAGCTGGTCACTAAACATGGCTAAATCTATTTCAAGCAGCATTACGATTTTTTTTAATTAACATTACAAAAAATGAATCAAACCCTTGAGTCGGACCATGAATGATAGAAGAGAATGTATGAATGTGAATGAAGCAAGAGGTGTATGCCAAAATCGAATTGTTTGGCGGTTCGTCTTTCTGCCTACCTCTGCGGGGAAACGGCGTGATGGTTAATTAGTCAGTTTTAAAGAAATTTTATGAAAATAAGACAAAAAGTCCCGATAAACTACTTTTAAGTATTCTTTTTTTTTTGTATTTCTGTGTCACTGTCTACAATTTAACAATTTCAAAGCATTTTATTTTGAATGGTTTTATTTACAATGTACATTTGTATATTATGAATAAAACTTATTTGTATGTAACGAAACCGGTAGCAAATAAATAAAACATTGTGAACAAAATTCTTCAAATCAAAATAATTTTTAGTAGTTTGACAAACGGGTGCTGTTCTTTCAAAATCATGTATTTTAAAAGATTACAGTATTTAGATATCTATATAAAATGAAACATTTATAACTACTTTAAATCTTTGAAATAAATATTTCAGAACAATATAATACTTAAATCAATAAAAATAAAATAGGGTTAATAAATCTTTAGACAGACAAACAACAATATTTTTTAATTATTTTATTGAAGTTTTAAAAACCTCATTGTAATATTTAATTAATCATTGAAGAAGATAATATTAACATAACCTAAATGAAACATGAAACCGAAAAAACAACAGAATATAAAAAGATATCAGTCGCATCTGGGACTCGAACCCAGGACATCAGTCTATTGAACTGGTATCATTAGCTAAGTTGGTAAAGCGGTTGTCCCAGATAGACAGAAGGCCTAAGTTCAAGTCTCAGATGCGACTGAAATCTTTCTATTTTCTGTTGTTTTTTCGGTTTCAGTTTCATTTAGGATATGTTAATATTATCTTCAGTGATTAAAAAAAAAACATTTCCTGATAATCTAGTACAAACAATTTCTTCAGCTAGCAAAGACTTCAATAACTGTTTTATTTTCTGATCTAAGGTTCACTGTAGATATTTATTTGTATGCTTAGGAACAATTATAGTCCTTCATTATAATTTAGGCATTCTACTCTAGCCTGTTCATATAATATATAGGGTTATTAATGTGCTGAAAAATAATTGAGGATGGTTTTTCACAAGGGCGATACTAAGAGTAATCACTTCATCAACATTCACGTATCGTCTCATACACATTTATGTTTGATTCTAACTCTTGACATGAACCAACTCAAGTATTAAATTAGAGGTAGTCGTGAACAATATACATTTTTGTCCACATATATGTTACAACCCCAAATAAGGCCGTACTAAGGTACCCATAAGAAGGCTTTCAATAGAAATCTTCAAATGTTTTGACCTGCAATAAATGCCAAAAATTGAAGTACTCTTAAAACTTATCAAAAATACGAAACCCACCCCTAGAGCACGCATTCATGACAATAGATCGACTCAAAATAAAATTAAAAAACATTCCTGATTATAAAACCGCTTTCGGACAAAGAAGTTACATATATTTTGCAATAAAACGCCACAATATCCGCCCCTCAGATATAAAAGGAACAAAAAAGTTTAATGAATTCAAATAAATTATTTATTTTTTATATGAATACCGCACAAGAGTCCCAACTGCTTCCAACCATTTGGAGCCAGTGAGACTATAGCATTCCCAATTGGAGAATGTTGTCAGGCTGAAGGTATTGTGGAAGGAAAGGAGAGGGGGAAGAGGAAGGGAAAGAGGAAGGTGGGAAATTCCTGGCTATTCAGATCTGGTCACCAAACACGACTTAAAGCCATTTCAAGCAACGTTTCAATTCTGAATGGTGGTCTTTTACCAGGATGATTCTGAGAGTATCTTCCACTCTGGAACGTGCGCAAATATAGTATATATTATTTTTAAATGAATTAATTGGGAAACAACACAAATTAATTAAATAAAATTTACCGGCGCACGCCGGGATTTGAACCCGCGACCTTCGGATTCGTAGTCGAATGCCTTACCCCTCGCCCATGGAGGCCAATTAAAGTCTGTCTTAAAGAGATCAATGAAACAATCATAAAAACAGCATTGTAAATGACATAGAACACTTACTTAATTAAATGACATCATAGTAAACAATTCTAGTCCACCTCAGCAGGAAGAGTAAGAAAAATCACTAAAAGATCGAAGTTGACAAAATATAAAAATTGGTGTACCATTATAAGTTTTAAGCTGTTATTCTGTAAATATTTTTATACTTACATCATATAATGTGTTATCACATATTAATTGATATGGTGACAATTTTTTTGTAGTTAAATGAATCTTTTTAATATCTATTAATAAAGCCTCTATTTAAATCGATGATCGTATCAAAATGATTTTCGTGACGTAACGCCGCGCCATGTACCAATCGTACGAACAGTGTTGCCTCTATTCATAATAATAATTACCGGCACACTCGAGCCAGAACTAGGGCAACACTGAACGTTTTAATAGCCAGTGTTTTATTTACGATGGCAAACCGGTTTATTTCTGTGCTCTCAGATTAATTATTAATTTGTTGAGCAAATAAACTACCGTAGACATTTGATCGTGGGCTGTGTGACACGGGTCAACAATTGGTCTCTTAGGCATTGGATTGGCGAGTACAAAGTGAACCAGAGTAGCAAAATTAAAAAAAAAAAAATTTCACAGTTGTTTTTTTTCCTGGTTCCGTTTTTTTTATTTTATTTATTAGAAATACAAACAAAATATTTACATAAAAGAATCATACATAATATATCACATATATACAATTGGCGTGTAAATATATCTAATAAATGTGTTTTATCGGGTAGGTATATTCCGATTGCAATTGCGTTCGGGATGAAACTTTGCAATCATCGTAAGGATAGTTTATTTTATTTATGAAGACATAAAAAAATATGTAATCACTGAAGAAAATAATATTATCATAACCAAAATGAAACATGACACCGGAAAAAACAACAGAAAATAAAAGATTTCAGTCGCATCTGGGACTCGAAACCAGGACCTCTGCAGTGTCCGAGACTGTCTATTTTGCAATTCTGTTCGTAAAGAGCTTTGTAATCATCATAAAGACAGCTGCCAATAATATGGCATTAAAAATGGAGAATAACATTGACAAATATTGAATTTGAGACATGATATCGATAAAGATGACATAAATTGAACTGATCTCATTAGCTTAGTTGGTAAAGCAGTTGCCCCGGATAGGCAGAGGTCCTGGGTTCGAGTCCCAGATGCGACTGAAATCTTTTATTTTCTGTTGTTTTTTCCGGTTCGTGTTTCATTTGGGTTATGTTAATATTATTTTTTTCAATGATTAAATATTACAATGAGAGTTTTATATATCAATAAAAATAATTAGTAATTTAAAAAAAAATTGAACATGAAAAAATCATCACCTATGGCTTTTTGTATTAACATTTTAAATGCATTTATGGAATTTGAGAAGTCTTTTCAGAGGTTTGCAAAGTGCATTCCGCATATTGAGACTCGTGTCAGTCATTTAGATATCGAAGACATGAATTTGAGCGTTTTTAAAGAATTAAAGATAAAATAACGTACTTGTGATTATGGTGATCTTGAAAAATGTTATGAGGATGATGAAAGTAAAGATAAAATGGAGATTTATATATAGACCAATTAAAAATTAACAATTATTTTTATAAACAATAATTATTAGCCTGAAACACTCATCCAAATTGAAAAGAAACCTTTCCGAGCAAAGATGAATGTTTGACAAGTCAAAGCAATTTTCACCAATAAAATGTAGACATAATTTGTCTCGACGCCATCTATTTGAGGGATTTAGCCGTTACAAGCCTTTCTCATACTAATAAAGTTGGTTGTTTACAGGTGAAAATATAATAAAAACAGTAATTATTGAATGAAACACTAGTATATATTGATTAACTTGGCAGGTTTGCGATAAGCCGACGTAGCTCAACGGTAGAGCATCTGACCGGACATCAGAAGGGTGCAGGTTCGAGTCCTGTCGGCGACATTTATCTTTGCTCGGAAAGGTTTCTTTTCAATTTGGATGAGTGTTTCAGGCTAATAATTATTGTTTATAAAAATAATTGTTACCCTTTGCGCTATGCACAAAAATCTTGTCTTAAGTTTTTAAGAACTTTAGTTTATCAATTAATAATTAAAAATTACTTTAAAATCACCACTTTATTAATATATACATATCAACATGTTTCGAAAGCGATGGTTTCCTCATTAGAAATAAACAGAATTCTATTTATTATGGAGTTTTACTTATTTATTCAATTTGAAGAAATATTTATAACATTACAATTTTTTTATCTAAATCCAAAAAGACTGTAAATGTGTTATAAGACGTAAAACAAAGATTATTTGATCCACCATATTTAAGAAGTACGTAGCTCTTCCCACAGGTGAGTTCACAATCAAATTCGTCATTTTTCATGACTTTATATCAACGAAGACACAAAAAAAGTTAATATTTACGAGTGAGTATTATTATTTTTTTTATTAACGCAACCACTGAATTCATAATTTATTAAAATATTATTCCATAACACAATTTCCATTTCAGTAAAACAGAATACCATAAAATATACTACAAGTATACTTACCCACATGTAGTTAACATCGTCACACACCAAAACTATTTTTAGACAGATCTAAGAATGGCCTTGTTAATCAGTTGTACATACAAATTACACACATCCCCAAATGAAGAACGGCTTTCCATCTCCTGACAAATCCCCTGTCCCCGTCGCAGCAGCGTTATTTGCATTATTTTCCATCTCAGTCGACATTTAATTCTTGCGGCCGCCCAGCACTGATTTATCTCCGTGCAACTGAGAGATTTACAGTATAGTTTTACTTACCCGGCGCTTTTATGCTAGCCTGGTAGATTGAAAAGAAATAATTAACATTTTTAGATTACTTTCCTGTTCGATGTTAAACTGGATTTCTTCTTGTGAGCTAGAAATAGAGCAAGATTGTAATGGCACTTATCTTGTTCTTTTTTTGTGTTTCTTGGGCATCAACTATGTAACAATTCCAAAACATTTTGTTTGAAGAGTTTTAATCACCATGTACTTTTCTTACTTAATTTTATTACTGCGCTACCGGTTCACTAACGTTCTTAAAAGTAACTTAAATTAAACGTATACATAAATAATAAGTAGTTCGCTTTATAATAACTAAATTTATATGTAAAAGCCCATATAGGGCGTATATTATACGATAAAAAATAAACATATAAATAAAAAAACTAATCAATCGATAACGTATCATAATTTGGGAGGCGGGTATGGATACCGCCGTCTCGAAAACCATTCGTTGCACAACCAACATCTCTGCCGTACTGCAATTGTAGCTCACCCCAAGTAGTTCGCTACGTTTGGTGACATAGCAAAGGTCCCCAAGTTCACGGGTTGAGGCGCTTTTTTATGCGTTTTCCATTGAATTATTAACAACTTAGTGTTTTAGAAAATATAAATAAGTTAGCGACATCACCGACTGCAAAGATAAGCGTGTCAAGTTGTGTGTATCCTACCCCCTACGATCCTCAAACAAATTAAAAATGAATAATTTGGCCATCCGTCTAAAAAGGTTGTGCCTTAATCACTAGACAAATACGGAAATATTTCAATGAACCATGGTCGCCTTATCATCCAGCTTTTACATCTCTCCCAGCACGTTGAAAACAAAAAAAATTATCACTATTTGTATTGAACCTTCGCAACACAACAAGAATAATGTATGGCATTAACAAAATACACCCAAAATCCGTAATTTTATTCAAGAAAATTATTATTTCATTCTCTGGGGCCCGATTTCGGTTCTTTTTATGGTTAAAACACTGCGGTTCCGGTTCTCTAGGGTGACAGCAGTCATTCAGCGAATGACATTCTTTTACAATATCGATATTCGTGATATTTTTAACAAAATAAAAAACTTTATGTAAGTACTGAGTTTATGATATTGAATTAACAAAATTGATGAAATGTACCTATGTCAAATAAACGAAATTTCAGATATGACTGATGTATTTTTAAAAATTATAATAAACTCCTTTTGAGAGTAAGTAATAGTTGGTACTTAGTGTGTAGTTTATATATACGTGTACCTAGAATATTTAGAAATACTGTGATAAATAAACCACAGACTTATTTAAAAGTGTATTGTCATGCAATCGGAAATGCAGTTAACGTGGAGAGGGACGTCGGAGAGTTATTATTTATTAATTCAAAATAATGATAGTATTATTACGCAATACGATAAACATGTTTTTATATAGAAAAATATTTATTAAATATTTTATAAATTTACATACTCTTAGAGTTTATCAAAATCTAATCAGAAATATTACTTTGTTCTGACCGTCCCATTGTATGTTTTACAAAATATTTAAAATGCGAATATGATTTTTAAAGTGGAGAAAAGTATGTTTAATAATTTGTCGTTGCGTTTTTGTAAATAAACGTAACCAAAAATTTGTAATGCGCATTGCAAAAAAAAAAAAACTTTGTTTTTTTTTTTGATAAATGCTAAGCCTGTGTATATTTACAAAATATTTAACAAATATTTTTCTATTTAAAAACATTATGTTTATCTTATTACGTAATAATACGATCATTATTTTGAATTAATAAATAACAACTCTCCGACGTCCCTCTCCCCCTTAAACAAAATGTTTTTAACAAAAACCTCCTAGATCGCAAGGCCGGGACACTGAATTAAATCGACATATTAACTTGTATCAGAACTTCCAAAAAAAATTTAACATTTTATTTTAATTAACCGTTTTAGTTAATAAAAAATGTTTTTATTAAAAATATATTATTCTGAAAAATCATATTCAAATGAAAGGCCGATTTTTTTTAGTATCCCTGCCTTATAATCTAGGTGGTTTTACTTTAACCTTAAGGATAAGGACAATGTCTTATTCTTAAAAATAACTATAATCGAGCCCCTGATCTATCAATCTTAGAATCATTATTGTCTCGCCGCTGTCTACGTTGAATGAAGCAACCCAAAGCTCCTTCCTATCCTCGGACAAGTTTTCTAAAAATGCCATTTAGTGTCGTACATTCTTATCGTATATCTTCTATACTAACTTTCAGCCAAAATAAAAGCTTGGTACTTAATAAGCAAGGCGATATAAGCAAATAAAAATTTAGGACCATTTTGTCAGTTTTCCAAACCAAAGTATGTAATATGTTCGTAAACTGCCCCATAAACGCTTACGCAACAATTTCTGTCAGTACGACAAACATTTTTTAATTC
>JAHDVE020007600.1:0-30110 GCA_022606495.2 Halesus radiatus
TGATTTCGTTCTCCTTTGCAATAGCTATATTAATAACAACATACAAAAATCGATTAGCGATGTAGGGAAACCTATTTTTCTACAAAGCTGCTCTCTCTATTACTTTCAAATTAATTAATTACTTAACAAACTCGATGCTTACGAAAAATATTGACTTCGGCTGTCACAACATCTCATTAATATGAAATATTCCATCTTTTTAAACGTTAGCCTGTCTATGGTTGGAAAATTCTAAGTATACGATGACCTATCTCCCGGACAAATTAAAGAAACGTCAGTTTTTTAGCGTTAATCTTTAAAAGTAAATCTTATGTGATTCGTTCTTTTTCTCGACGACGAAAAACAATCTCTGGACTATTGTGTTTTCTTTTTAAATTGTATGAGGGCATCACATAGACGTAATGTTATTGTATTATATAGGAAAAAATCATATTCAGTGCCCAGAATTGATAAATAAGCCCAATCCCCAGCGGTCCTGTGAGGAACAAGCATTTCACGGGACACTGCAGACCCTGCACAGAAAAATAAAATTCACTAAAATAAGGTAACGGTTACGGTTACGGTATTACATAGTTAATGCCTCAGAAATACAAAAAAATATATATATATAGCGGATTTCCACTCAAAACGCCTGCAGATATACTCGTAAGTATATCGACTTTGGTTATACGGGCAATATCAACTGTCCGGGGGATCAACTGTCTGAGGGATCAACTGTCGGCGGTTCAGCTGTCGGGGGACTAACTGTCGGGGGATCCATTCTAATCAATCTTACTTTGACGTATTGTTTGTGGTTGTAATGTTTAAGGTTGATCTTATTAATTTAATATATTTTTTTGTTAAATGCATAATAGGCATGGTCATAATGAGGAAATTGATATTTTTTTGTATTTTTTTTTTGTATATTCTTCAATATTATATAAGCTGTATCATTATTCCACTATGGAGTGCTAACGTCGTTTTTTTTAATATTTCAACTCGGATGTATGGCAGTTGGGCATGGTGCTGGCAGAGGAAGAAGACTGAATGCTGTAGAAATGAGATCACCAATGCACATGTAAGCTAAAATTGTATGACATCGTATTACAAATGTAGATATCCAGAAATAATGCAAGGCTGTTGTAATCGCAACGTATCAGTGAAGGAAAGGGAACCCTAGATGGTTTGGACACAGAGCGAATTAATGAAAAAGAGTGTGTAAAAGGAGAATATACGAGACGAAAGTGAGTAGTTCGGTCATATCAATAATCCGAAAAATAGAAGATTATGTATGAGACGATGTATGAATGTGAATATTGTAAGGAGTGTGTGCCAAGAGAGGGTTTTATGGCGATCCATCCTTTTTGCCTACTCTCGCGGGGAAACGGCGTTAGTTAGGTAGTTATAAACTACTACATTGCAAAACTTTTTTTATATCCTAGATAAGAACTCCGTAATATAAAAATTTTCTTGTACTTGCCATGAGTGATTTTCTGCTTTACATAATTTTACTATTTTGCAATTTATGTATTTACATTTTTGTATGTCGTCTCATTAGGTAAAGTCATAAGCAGTTAAACCGTTATTGATTATATTTTTGGTGTACTACTCAATACATGTACAAAAAAAAAGAATGGTTTCTGTCGATTTCCCAAAAACGAATAAATAAATAATATTGTTTTATTATCTCTTTTTTCTAACAAAAACACAAATAATGATATCTATCCTCACTGAGATTTGCCGTGCTAAGGATTTCATTTACAAAATACTTACTTACATTATATTAAATGGATGTGCTTCAAGAAAAAAATAAAATAATTGTAAGGTGAGGTGTTTTAAGTGAATGATTTCGGTGTTAGTCTGAATTTGGTGTTAATATATTTTCTATTTCAGATCTCCCTGTGTAACGTATCCAGTGTTTTATTTGAGTTTTAAATTTATTGTAGGTGTTGTGATTTTTGAAGGAGAGTTGGATTTTGTTGTAGAGTTTAGTACCATACTATAAGAGTTTTTTTTACGCTAATTTCTTTTAAATCCAGGTTCACTACAATCTATCTTTTAAAACCCTCAGTATGACACAGGTGATCTCAAGTGGAGTCTTATTACAATAAAAAAATGTCTACAAAATATTGAATTAATGTTCATCCGAACGCTTTTATTAATCGATATTTCCATTATTTGGGTAATTCCATATAAAGTGTATGTGCAACATAACGTTCACAAACTGAAATAATTAACATATTTCTCCTTTTACCGCTAACCGACTCGACAGTGTCATCAGCAAACGTATTGTCCTTAATTATTCAGCGTATAATTACGTTTGATGTTCCTCAAACAACTGTGGAGACGTTAACGACTAGCGTCGCGTGCGTTTAGTACCTAATTCGTGCACCGGTGTTTCTGGAGGATATTTACAACGAAAATTAATCGACGAAGGCTCAATTATTTTAATGAATGCGTTAAACCCACACTGCCATTAGGGCTAAACGATATTGAAACTGATGATTATAAGCGCAAATACATTCTTGTACTCTTCTTATTAAGGAGGAAGGAGATATGCCAATAGCTCGTTCCTCACTCAAACTATCTTACAAAAAACGAGTCGAAGAAACGACCCGTTCTTACTAGGAGAAAATAACTAACAACGGGTCTTCCGCTCGTGTATGTTGAACTTTTCGCAGCTGCACCGATGCGCAGGTTACCAAGGATTCACTTGAGTACTTGTTAAACGGACTTATTTTAATAAATGAATTAAAAATTGTTTTGTAATCACCACTTTAATAAAACATATATATCAACATATTTCAAAAGCGAAGTTTTCTACATCAGGAATATACAGAATACTAAAAAAAAAATAATGTCAAGTATAGACAAATAATAAAAATGGAACACAATAATGTAAGAATAGACAAATTTAATACATGAACAAAAATTGATTAAAGTAGGTAATAATTGATCAAAAATTTTTTTTTTTAATTATTGTAATACATTTAATAAAAAAATTACATTATAAATATTAAAAAATATATATATTTTTATTATTAATATTAATATTAAAATATATTCAAAAACAGATATTTAAAAAAATATTTAATTATTTATTATATTTAAATGACTATTAACACTTTTTCTAATTTTTTAAATTTCAAATTTATCTAATTGTAAAAAGGTTGTATTTGCATGAAAATTTTTTAAACCTTTATTATTAATTGTTTTTGTGTTTAATTCGTAGACTCCGTTTAATTTTTTTTTAAATTAATGTAAATAAAATTTAATAGTGTGATTATTAAGTCCTGCAAGTATTTTTAGCTTTTTTTTTTATTATTTTGACAACTGTTTCGGCGTTTAAGGCCATTTTAAAACTGCGGTTAATCCACATTGTGACGACCTATTTATATGATTTTATTTCCTCCCACCACATTGTAATTTGGACGGGATTTTGAAAATAATAATGATTTATTACCGGTAAAACCGATTCAGTTAGAAAACAATTAAAAATCTGAATTCTGTGAGGTTATTATAAATGTACATTATAAATATGACACCCATGTGAGGTACATGATAAATGCGTAAAATTGGGTGGGAGTAAATAAAATCATATAAATAAGTCGTCACAATGTGGATTAACCGCAGTTCGAAAATAGCCTTAAACACCGAAACAGCTGTCACAATAATAAAAAAAACTGAAAATACTTGCAGAACTTAATAATAAAAATTTTAAATTTGATTTACATTAAATAAAATAAAAATTATTTAAATCAAAAGAATGATTGGTTTCCAAAATACGATTACCAAATTCATTATTTTAGTTTATAAATGAATAGGAATTACTTTATTTAAACCTCTGTTTTTAATATATAAATATCTACATGTTTCAGAAGCAAAGATTACGATAAAAAATATACTAAAAATAATGACAAGTATATACAAATAGTAAGCAAATAGAATAAATTACAATTTTTTTTTTATTTGCAAGAAACAAGCAGCTTTTTTTAACAAATATATACAAAAGTGGAAAAAACATGGTTACGCCAAAAAAATTTATTATTCTAAAGTTGGTTAGTGACAGGAATTTTACTTTACATTGAATTAAGGAAGAGGATTAGGAAGGGGAAGATAGGATGGGGATAGGAGATGCTCTTAAGAGGAACGGCTGCGCTGCCTGTTTCACACAAAACTAAATTTTGTATTTTAGGTCAAAATACCCATCCAAAATGAATGATATTATTTTTAAATTAAAGTTTAAAGTAGTAAATATCTAGCACGGATGAGAGGTAATTTAATTGTTTTTGTTTTAAATTATGAAGCAGTATATGCCATGGAAAAAAAAAATAATTTTAATACTTTTAGAGGCAATTTAGAAAATTATTTTGTATTTTTTATTATATTTTAAATTATCATATTTGCTATGTAAATATAATTACGCATATAAAAATAAAATATTTAACAAAATGTTTTTTCGGGTCGATATTTTAAATTATGGTGTGTACGGCAAATTTGTGTTCCAACGTAAATTGCTCGTTTTAATTTAATTTAAATTTAAAGTCCACCATAATGCTTATTTTCATATTTTAATTAAAAAAATTATTTTATATTACATTATATTTTCAAAGTAGATGTGGTAATTTTTTTTTTAATCGGCTTTAGACCCCGAATAATTTGTTAAATGTGTCTCTAAAATCGCAAAAAATCAATTCCATAAATGGCCTATATTTCATAACGTAAAACAAAAATTAAGAAATTACTTCTAATCCGTAATAGATATTTACTCTACTTTTTGATGAAGAAAGATTAGTAAATTTAGGTGAGAATTTTGGCCTCAAATCCAAAATTAAGTTTTCTCTAAAACAGGCCGCAGCCGTTCCTCTTAATACATACTACAATAATACTACCAATGTACTTTGAGACTGCAGTAGAGATGGCAATCGGTTTATTAGCAACGGAATATTGATCAGACGAACCACCAAATTTTTTTTGTGAAAATTCAAAGCAGCTGAATAAAATATTTGAGACTCGTAAACAAAGGCCGGTATCCAAAATTCGTTGTATATTGCAATTATTTTATAGAATTCCCTGCCGTCAACATTCTAGCAATGTCCTCCTATCTTTTAATAAATTTCTTAAATAGGTACACTCATTCGTTGACGGCCTCCATGGTCGAGGTACGAATTACTACGACTCTCGACTACGAATCAGAAGGTCGCGGGTGCAAATCCCGGCATGTGAAGGTAAATTTTATTTAATTAATTTATGTTATTTCACAATTAATTCATTAAAAAAGAATATATAATATATTTACGCACGTTCCAGAGTGGAAGATACTCTCAGTATCGCCCTGGTGAAAGACCACCATTTAAATTTGAAAAGTTGCATGAAATGGCTTTTAGCCGTGTTTGGTGACCAGATCTGAATAGCCAGGTATTTCCCCGCCTTCCTCTACCCCTTCTCCTTCCCCTTCCCAATAACTTCAGCCTCACAACATTCCCCAATGGGGATGCCATACTCTCAATGGCTCCCGACGGTTGAGAGCAATTGGTACTCTTGTGCGGTATTCATATATAAAAAAAAGTTATTTAGTTATTTAAAAAATTTAGTTGCTCAATGGATTAACCATTCACAATATTATGACTAATTTTCAAAACAATGACTTTGGAAAGGTAATCTACGCACTATTGATGACTTTAATGTAGCGGATCAGCGTTTTATTCTTTATTTCAAATATCACGAGATCTCCATTGACCCAGCTCGTTTTCGAGTACGACTACTTCTGCATGACACAATTTTTTTATTTGCCGAAATAAATTCACCGATGACATGACCCATCATTCAAGCCGAACAAAACTGATACGATGTTTGAGCCGAACAAGTAAAATTTCCAGTTAACGTGTAGCATGCAATTAGTTAGCAGATAAAAAAGGAGTACCACCCCGTTTTTTTTTTGATTCAACGTGAAATCATTTTTAATATTTTTTTCCGTAATGTTTTGCAACGAAAGGAAAATGGTATTAGCACATTGATGTCCTTTAATTGAACTACCGAAAAATATACATCATATTATATATCGTATTGCAAAAAAATTGTGTACAGTGCCAGGGAACATTTCTTCCTGTTGTCAACTGTGGTTAGAGGTGCATAAACGTGGAGATAATCTTCTCTACCGAGTGAGCGGGATGCGTATTGCTACTGTAGGGCTTTTGTTTATTTTTTATTTCGAAGAATTGTAATTTGTGTTCTATGTGCTAGCGGTACTTGCTGATAGCAAGCTTACATTTAAGCCCGCTCACTAAGGTAATGGAGGGTATAAGATGGAATTTGGGCGGAGACGGAGGGGGTCAGTTAAACTACCGCAAAAATAAAATAGTAATTTCCTCAAACTTTGAAGGACTAGCTGAGGGCAAAGATTTGATTCATTTAACAAAAAAAAAATATTACATTTTGGTGTTTTAGGTACAAACACAAATTTTCATTAATAGTATACCAAATGAAATTCAAAATAAAAATCAGCCCACACTAATGCATATATCAATAAATATTTAACGAAAATACAACAAATAATTAAAAATTATCAATAAATAATTGACACGGACACGAAATTTGCATTAAATGGTTAATCAGGAATTTATTAGTATACATTTTGAATAAATACTAATACTATAAACAACCAATGGTATAGTTTATAAAAATAATCTGCAATAACAATATAAAAATTATTATTTATTAATAAAGGAATAATTTAGATAGGGGCAAGTCATGTTCCTCTAGACAGTGGTGTTTTCTCCTAAACCGTTCATTTTAGTATTATTTTCGAAAAGGTTCTAAATATGGATTTTTAAAATCTTGGAATACTGACTTCACAGTCAATCGCTCAGAGGAGCATGCGTGTAGTAATTCTTCTGGACAAAAAAGATATTTTTCTTAAGTACAGGTAAAAGTAAAAATTAGGAGGCTAAAAATATTCTTCTATTTAAAGAATTCAAAGTCAGAAAATTAATAGAATTATATTTCTGTCATGTAACTTTGCAAATTTATAAAGATAATATTCTAAACAAAACTGCACCATTTAAAAATAATAGAAATCTTAGACAAAGATCATTTCTTCCAATTCCAAAATGCAAAAAAACAATGGGACAATTTAATTATAAATATCTTGGAGTTAATTTTTTTAATTCATTACCAAAAAAAATTAGAAACATTAATAATGATTTAAAAAATTTTAAAACACAATTTAAAAAACACACTGAAAATATACACTGAATAATATAACACAGAAATAAACAAAGAACAAAAAAATAACACACCCCCATACACACAAGCTCAGCTTAATTATAGGGGTACATCTTATATAAATATTGAACTTTTGAAAAATATTGTAGCCTTTTTTAATTATTAATTATGAATCTTTTTTTGAATAAATTAAATTTAAAAAATATACATATATATATGAGCACCAAAAAACATATGTTAACATATTGCATGTTCATATATTATACAAAATATAAGAAAATATTAACATGAATATAACGCATGGTTTTTCTTCTTCTTATTGTTCAACTCTCCATAAGTTGAAGACCAGTAGCTCGTGGTTATGGAAGGAGTATTTACAGAGGATATTGCCCGTACATTAGAAATAAATATGATTTGCAAAATAAGGGTGTGAGTATACATTTACAATAATCCATCATGTAGGTAATAAATATGAACAACGAATAAAAATATTTCAAAGTATTTAATAGCAATTTTTCGTTAAAATTCATATGTTATGAAATAAACACTACCTAATTAAGACTCTTTCCATAGCCAAGTAAATGGTAAACACTAAAACGTTGTAACTTGGTACGTAAGAATTTTCATTACAGATTAACTCCTGCCATATGTGGTCTAATAAAAAATAATTCCTAATCCACTGAGAATAGGTGAGAAAAACAAATTAATGAAAATACTTGCACTTTCGATAAAATTATTTATCTACTCGTGCTATAAATTCCATCCTTTTAGAAAGATTAAATGGAGAAAACTTCATTTAAATCAATTTGTATACATCAATTAGTAGGCTATAAAAGAACGTGATAGTGGTGTTCGTAGCACCAATTTCCCGTCAATTAGGTTCCATTCTTCCAAAGCTCGTTTTCCTCGAACCGCTCCCTTCTACACCTGTCACATATTATAATAGTCAATGGGCGCTTTGACTACATATGTTAACGGAATAAGAAGTATAATACGATATTGGTAACTCGTGATAATCTTTTAGAATTCGCAAATAATTCTCAAATCGTCGGAAAATGGCGCCAGAGAGGCTTTCAAAAGCGGCCATTTTGATTTATGTCATGAACACGCGTGACTCAATAATAGTCGAGCTTTCAGGAAATAATTTTGATCTTCAATGGGAACTTCAGTATTCAATGTGAGTTAATAACCAAAGGTTGAGTGGAGGTATATCCCGTATGGATTCAATATTGATAGGTCTACGTTAGATTCCCACTAGATATAATATCTAGATTATAATATATATTACGTATTAAAATAACGAACTTTAATTTCTTTAGATTAACTCCAGAGAGAAAAATAATTTCCCTCGGGCCTATGTCATCTTTGAGAATGCTATGTGAGGTGTCTTTTGAAGAGAGGAATGAGTCAACATAGGTCTTTAAGAGACCCATATTGTAGGAGGAAGGAAACACAGCAGCTGTCACATGGTTCGACATCCGGACTGTTAAACTCAAGAAAAATCCGTTATCATATCAGAAAGATGTTTTTAAATTCCGAAACGCATTCTTAGAGACGTCGGAATTTTTAACATTCTTCGATTAGACTATTATTTTTACTGCCCGCATAAAAGACTTCGATAATCTATATGATTTTATTATTTTCATCGCCAAAATACTGCCAGTAAACGTTTGTTAATTATAATACATTTAAAGATGATGGAAACAGTCGAAATATATTGCGTGAATAGTGTAAATATGTTGCGTGAATAGTGTTAATATATTGCGTGAATAGTGTAAATATATTGCCTGAATACTGTAAATATATTGCGTGAATAGTGTAAATATATTGAAATTTTTTTTCAACGAATTTTTATTTATTTTGTAGAAATGAATTGTTTACTAAATACACATTTATAAAAAAATTGTACAAATTTAGTTATAAAAAATCTATTCTTGAGCAAATAAGCTCTTGTGGTCGGATCATTTTTGAAATGAAAATAAAATTTTAATTTTAATATGGCTATATTTAGAAGAAACGATTCGTTTTTTGCTCGATTCTTTTCAATTAGCAAAAATATGTTGGAAAGACCGATATTAAAAGAAGGGTGAATGTGGGAAACTCCATTAACAGAGGACTGAACGCGCCTGTCGCTAAAAAAATATTTTCCAAAAAAGCAAAGCTAGCAGTTCACAATGGAGTGGTGATATCAACCCCGATGTATGGCTGTGAGGGATGGAACTTGCAAACGAAGGAAGAAAGTAGTGGAAGAAGAAGCCGGGGATGCCAGATGAAAATATGGCACGATCAAGTGAATCAAATACTTGAGTCCGACCATGTCAGAAGTGGGAATAATGGAAGAAAATGTATGATGCGATGTATGAATGTCAATGGAGCAAGAAGTGCAAGCCAAGATCGGGTTGTTTGGCGGTCCGTCCTCTCTCCCTATCCACGTAGGGAAATAGTGTCATAGTTAGTTAGTTAGTTATGTTGAATTAAAAAGAGATTTATTTTCTTCGGATAGGAGATAGGTACCTACTTACCAATATCTATTACGTTTCGGCGTGATATTATCACAAGACAGTTTTTTTTCTGTTGACAGTTCGATTCCAGCTGTATATAGTGTGACATAAAGGGGTGTTTTGGTAACATGGAAGAGCAAAGACCATTATTTAGTTGCGATAACAAGATTCCTGCCCTATCTGCCGACATCTATCGATTTCCCATTAGCCATTGCGGTACCTATTCCTTTCTTGATTGCCAAACATCGGGGCCATGGAAGTAGTACACCACATACCACTAAACTAGCCCACATTCAAAAAATATTATTTAAATGCGAAAAACACTTCACACCTTTCAAATTACGCGAAAATTTTATTTGTGTTATATACCTCAACATTCCTAAAAAGCTATGTGCCTTAGTCACAATGACTTCGTGTTTTTGAGACTCCTGTTAAGCTGCCCACTTAAATAAAAAGCTCTTCCATCATTAAAATTTTATTTATTAGTATCAAATTTATTTTTAAACGTATCTAAAAATCGCTTAAGCCTATAAATTAAATTAAAAGTCACTTATTAATTTTTTTACTAATTTTTATAAAAATATAACATAAATGATTGTTTACCAGGTTCTACCGGTATTTCAATATAAGATGCTGTGAGGAATTAGCGTAATTGATCTCTTCAGCATCGGTGCGCAGTCGGGAAATACGCCAAATGCACGCCAAATATTTGTACACGGTTGACATATATCACATGAGAACGGGTCGCTTCTATGACTCGTTCTTCTGTTCAACAACTCGGCTGTGGAATGATCTGCCGGTCTCTGTGTTTTCTTCCTCTTAAAACATGGGTCTCTTTTAGACCCAGTTTTACTCCTTCCTATCCACCAAGAGACCCTCCTAAAAGAGCATCCTGTGTAGAATAAATGTAAAAAAAACGATCATCGGTAAGTGGTTTCACCACAGTTTTAAAATGCCTTTTGGTATGCGAACAGCTGTCATGTGTAATAATAATTAACAAATAAAACTTTTTTTTTTATTATAAAAGGTTTTTTTTAATAATTAATAATTATTATTATTAATTTCTTGAAATGATGTAAAGTAACATTATAGAGTCATATTTATTAAATCAGTAATTAATTAGTTTGTTTAAAATAACTGTATTTAATATGTAAATATCTAAATCTAACGTTTTGGGAGAAAATCTCCCCTCTTCAGAATAAACAATTTATCTACTAAATATTATTGACAAATAATAATAAAAAGGAACAAATTAAAAACAAAAACAAAAATTTTACTTATGTTTTGTTAAATTAAATTGTTTTTGTTAATCTGTTCAATTTTCTTATCATTTGTCTATAATACTTGTCATTATTTTTAGAGGTAAATTATTAATCCTGGTGAGGGAAGCTTTGCTCCTGAAACATGTAGATATTTACATATTAAATACAGTGTTTTTAAACAAAGTAATTATTATTGATTTAATAATTTATTACTCAATTTAAATAAAAATAAATCATTTTATAAAGATAAAGTATGATGGAAAACCTAGTTGATAAGGGTCGCATTTAACTATTGGCTGTCAAATTAGCAAATTGAATGAAGAAAGAGGGATCTTTCAACTAATTATTCAGTTTTCTTGTAAAATAACCATCCGAATAATGAACAGCGTATAACAGAAATTTTCATTGTTAACACAATCCTCATTCTTTTAATAATTGACCTGAAAATGACACATTTCAAATCAAATTAAAACGCACAGAGTTTTGCTTGCCATTATTTTTTAGATCGTAATAATGTTTTACCTTCTCCTTAATCTTTTCTTTATTTCATCGATTTTTTTCCTCTAGAGGTGTATAAAGTCACTAATTTCAGAAAGCTGGAGTATGTGTGGTGATAAATACAAAAATTATTTAAATAATAAACTCGTTCTTTGTAGCAGTTTCCTGGAATATATATATGTACTCTAATTAACCGCTATGTGGATCCAATCGCGAGAGTGGTTTAGTCGAATAATGTATGTTTACTATTGGTAATGCTAATATTATTATAATCGTTTTGTAATAATTTGTGTACGGACCATTAGATGGAACCAATTGTATTTGATTAATATTAATATCAGCCAGTAAGGCTTTTTCCTTGATGGTTTTATTTCTAAAGCTTGTTCACGATTTTTAATCGCTGAGGTGATTTTTTTTTTTTTCAATTGGCATAAATACGAACAACTATGGAAAATAAAAATATCAGAATATACAAAATTATTTGAACAGAATTTGAATTATTTAAACTTTTTTAGTCAGGAATCCAGCTGTATCAGTTGTTACGATGGTGAAGAAATTACCAGACAAAATCCACGTCAGTCGCCAGTATTACGGTGGGGAAGATGGGGAGAAGGACTAGGCAGTGTAAGGAAAGAGGAGAAAATGGGGCCCCAAGTTGGCAGCCAGTGTTACCAGTGTTATGAAAAGCCCCACGCGAGGGCGTACAGTGTTACAAGGGGGAAAAAGGGAAGAAGAATGCTGGTGAAAAGAAGGCAGTATAAACTCACCTCGTGGCCAGAAGCAGAACTGAACTCAGGTTCCACCGTGGTTAGCTAAGCTGGTAAAACATTGCGTCTCTCATCTCAAAGTCAATAGGTCAGCCGCAACCTTATAGTCGGGATAGGTAACTAGCTACTTAATTACATACGGGATTCACAACAAAGGGTAGTACCTAATCTAATTCTTGACAAATCTCTCTCTGATGGATCTCCAACCGGACATGTTATTCGAAAAGGCACAGCTATTAACGGCACATATACGAGGTGTGTTCAAAAGAAAAGGTGAATTTTGAATTTTCAGCGGTGTACATTTGATTATCGATTTTTTGTTTGTTATATTGGTACACATAATTTTATTATATGTTAGCATTATCAGCCATTTTGGATTAGTGGTTTGTTTTTGACAACTGGAAAGGTTAGTCACGTTTTTTTTTCTTCGATTTTTTACTAAAAAAATAATGATGTGAACATAGAAAATAAAGCCCATCTAAAATTTCACTTCAATCGGACTGACTGATGATGCTTCAGAAAACGAACCTAAATAAAAAATCTAAGAACACCCAAAAACGTGACTAACCTTTCCAGTTGTCAAAAACAAACCACTGATCCAAAATGGCTGATAATTCTAACATATGATAAACATATGTGCACCAACATTAAAAAAATCGATAATCGAATCTACACAGCCCACGAAAATTCAAAATTCACCTTTTCTTTTGAACACACCTCTATGAGAGGGTGAAATTTAGTAGCAGCTTAGATGATTAAATGGCAATCGTGTGCCGCCGATGGCATGCCCGGATCCCACGCGGGCAGCTTCTGCTGGCTCACTCCAACACTGATTTCATCAATTAGAGTTAAGCAAAGACTAGGCGTTTACAAGGTGCAGATGCAATGGCGGCAAATAATGCCTCATACGACGTAGGGACCGCGTCCCCAAGGGGCACGTCATACCATCCTTACTGTCTGGAAGCCGGGACTGAAGTGTGCCAAGCTCACGATGATCGCCCGTTTGCCGGTCGATCTTCGTGTCCTGAGTCACGTAGGCTACTTGCAAGACACGTGTCGCCCTTGTGTCAGAAAATAGGATCACTTCTCGCCATTACGGGAAGGTTCCAAGCTACTTCTCTTTTATGTCTACGTTCTATTATTATGTTGTAGCTAATTTCGTTACATAACACAGTATTATTTGTTGTCAAGTAACATCATTTTACAATTGACGTTTCTTATTGGACAATAATTGGAAAATAAAGATTGAAAAACATGGCTTCTTCTCTTCTTTTTTTTATTTGTAGCATGATAGAATTAACGTAACGAACTGCAAATAGTTGCTTTGACTACATTTTGGGCAGATTTAGTTCAATATTCGAGAATTTTCGCTACATCATGCAACCAACTATCTCCTTTAAGGTTATGATTCTATTCGTGGGTACGTTAAGCATACTGTGAATTATTTTTCGCGTACCCAAAAAACTAGGGACTTAAATTATTTTTTTATTATTTTTTTGTTTTTATTATTTTTTTTACAGTTTTCACAATTTAATAAAAAAATTCTGCTACGTTCTTAATTATTACACGTGACAGCTTTCTGAAAGGATTATCAGACAGTTTGACAATGCCTTCAGAAGGTGAAACAAATGTTACGAGCAATAATAATAACCCAGCAGAACTTTTTTTAAAAATAAATAAATAAATTAAAAAAACACGTAATAAAGTTTTAATTATTCGTAAAAACAAAACAATAGATAGCATCCTGATGATTTTATTATCAACTCGCCGTAATGTTTTAACCGGGTGTTGTACTAACCGGAGAAATTAATATCATCGTAAATCTCTTGTTGTATAGCGTGCAGTTAAATTCCTTGATGCACTTAAGTAATACTACATGTAAATCGGTATGCGTCTTTTTACTCCGCTTTGTTATTGGCTTCGGGCGGGATTCTTTATATTTATAGGAATAATAAATTGAAACCATTTTATGTTTTCATTTTACAGGTTAGAGCGAGTTCTTTTTAGGTACTAGGTTTTCAAGAACTTTGAGACGCAAGTAGTTAAATTAATTTTATTTTATTTATCAAAGCTATATTATAAACTTAATTGTAATGAATTAATAAGAATTACTTTGTTAAAACCACTGTTTTTATTAAATAAATATCAACTTGTTTCAGAAGCAAAGCTCTCCTCATCGGGACATTGTGTATTTATGTACATATTTATTTATTCTAAACAGTGGTTTAAACAACATATTTTTAATTAATTTATTAATTATGACGCCACAAGGTGATTACGTATCTTTCGAAGAAATTATTAATTGTGATTAATGACGATCCAAGAAACTCTGTCATTAATGGAAAAGATAATGCTTTCAATATCACGCTGGTGAAAAACTACCATTCAGAATCGAAACATCGATTGAAATGTCTTTAGCCGTATTTGGTAACCAAATCTAAATAGCCAGGTACTTCCCCACCTTCCTTTTCACTTTATCATACCCGCCTTTGCTATCTTAAAGCTTACAATATATCCCAATTAGGGATTCCATAGTCATGCCAAAGGAAGGCAATTGGGACTGTTTCAAGGTATATACTATATAAAAAAGGTTAGGCATCTATTCAACGCATTTATGCATCATGTTATATCTTAAATCATTGTAGGAGATAATAATAACAAATCTCAAAAACAATATACCATTATAAAAAGGTACCATTCGCTTCTAGGGATCGAACCCAGGACCTTTGTCTTACCGGGCAACGCTCTATCCACTGATCTTAATGATACCTTATTATTTAACGTAATTTTTATGGATATCGTATTTCGATTTTGAGACTTGAATGATTATTCAAATTACGAGAATAATTTATGTAAGCTTTTAAACCTCGTGGAAATATAAAACCATTAAATAAGAAGATATTAACAAATCTCAAATAACATACGAAGCAGAAAAGGACACCTAAAATATAAAGGTATCAGTTGCATCTGGGAATCGAACCCAGGACCTCTGTATTATTAGGACAATGCTCTAACCACTGAGGTTATGATACTTTATTATTTTAATTCAATTTTATGACTTACCAATATCCTGTGTCTTCCCCTGTTTCACATTTCTTTTGAGATTTTTGTAATACTATCTTTTTCAATTATTTAATATTACAATGAGGTTTACAAGCTTCAATGAGTTATTCCAATAAATGGTTATATTTTTAATCTCACTGGCTAGAATCGATTAACCGGAAGGAATTGGAAGCAATGCGATGAATGAAGGTATAAAATTTATTCAGAAAAACCAAGGAGTGCAAGTTTTCAGTAATAATTTTAACGTTTTATACCCCTTGTCTTTTCCTTCGTCCCACAACTCTAATTCTAATCATACTTATTTTCTTCTCTGGGGATATTCTTTACCCTGCGATCGTAACTTTTAAACCAGTGGTAATACAATCTTCGTAAAACCACGGAATCAAGAGAGATCGAAACAGGATAGAAAAACATGAAAAACATTTGTGGGTAGAGTGACACTATCAAAGTTCTTGCTTTACTCATAAACTTCCTTATTAATTGTTTTTTGTGTTTAATTCGTAGATACTGTGTACTGTGGCGCTCTCGTGGCTGCCGGCGGTTTTTAAGCTCGCTCTCAGTTTTGCTATAAAATATTGGGATATTCTCAATTTTTTAGGTGTAAATATATCATAAAATAACCACAATAATTTTTAGGTTAACTGAATAAACTCGAAATAATTTTAAAGTTACTAGTGTGGACGTAATTCAGTTTTAAGAATAAGTTATGTAACTATCTCGTAATCAATACTATCAGTGTTTCTTAGTGCAGTGCTATAGCCTGTGAAATGTCACAAACATTGACCATTGACCACATTTTCCGTCCCTTCCTGCAACGGGTCGCATCTCGCCAACAGTGTCAAGTGTTAGGGTTGACGATTGTTTGTTTTGTTTATTTTTTTCCGTTAATGGTAATACATAGGTACCAAATAGTATAAATGTGTGACTAAGTCGTTTTAGTTTACTGTAACAGTATGGTGATTGTGTATGACAGGGCAGCATTAATTGACTTAAAAAACAATAGTGTTCCATTGAAACCTTTAGCGGCCGCAAATATTAACTTTTATAACCTGAATCGCGCCACTGCTAAGAAAATTAGATTTAGAGGTTGTCGGGGAGGACGTAATAATAGTAAAAATAAAAATAAATCAGAAGAAAATACTGCCGTAATCCACAATCCTAACTTCGGGACGACAGATAATGTAAAAACTCCAGTTCGAGACGTACCCGTACAGCGCCATGCAAATTTACAAACCCGCCGACTTACATTGGCAAATTGGAATGCACGCTCAGTGAACAACAAGGTGGATGATGTTCACGATATTATTAGCCAGAAGAAGCTGAGCATCCTATCGATCACTGAGACGTGGCATGAAAACTACGACTCCACCTCCATAAAAAATTGCGAGCTCTTGGCTATACGGTAGTGGAACAGGCAAGACGGAAATCACCGGATGACCCCAAAAACGATAAAATCTCCTTTATCAATCATGGAGGGGTGGCAATTATTGGTCGTCAAAGACTACGCATATCAAAAAAAAGGATTAGGGAATACCAAACTTTTGAATCTCTGGGGTGTTGTATTTCTTCAGCAGGAGCGTCTTTCACCCTAATTACAATCTACCTTCCGGGGTCAAAGACTATCACTGAGGAATTTTTCAACGAATTTGCTCAACTTTTGGAGCGGGTAAACACCATACCGGGTGCACCTATTATAACTGGGGACTTAAATATTAGGCTAGATAGGAAAACAGACGGTAACGGGATAAAATTAATTGATGTCCTAGAGTGCTACGGATGTAAGCAATGGGTAGATAGTCGGACTCTTAATGCAGGTGGAATACTTGATGTTTTTTTTTTTTTTTTTTTGTATATTTATTTCTTGCTAAAGCAATCCCGATGAGTTTCAAAACTCATTTTAGGACGGGAGGAATTTACAATACATAAGTAGGAGATAGTACATACAATTTTACATTGACAGCAAAATATCAAAAATAGAAGTTTCACATACAGACAGAAATAATTTTATAAGGCCAAGTTAAATAGAACAACACACAAGAGAAAACATATAAGGGAACAACAAAATATACAAATATGGATTTACTGATTTTCATTTTTAAAATCCTTAAAAAGTATTCCTTTATACCATCATTTTGGGATTTTTTATTTTTCTGGATGGTTTTGTACATATCTGGAAGCGAATTATAAAGTGTGTAGGCAATGTAGTTTAAAGATTTTATTCCATATTTTGTAGTGTGTGTTTGAGGAATGCGGATTTTATTGTTATTTCGAGTATTGTGGTTGTGGATGTCTTGATTGTAAAGTGGCTTGACGCTAGTGTGAGTTGATTGTTGAGTAATTTGTAGGATGGTGCTGGTGATTTCATACTTAGGAAGGATCGTGATTGGAAGGATACCGGAAACTGAGTAGATGTCCCTGACATGAGTGTCCCATGGAAGTCCAAAAACATTTCTGAGGGCTCGGTTTTGAACCACCTGCAGATCAGCAATCAATTTCTTCGAGGCAAAGCCCCAGATACAGCAGAGATAGGAAATGTGTGAATGTACCATGGCGTAATATACTGCAGTTAGTAACGGAATGGGTAGTAATCCTTGAAGTCTATATAGCACACCAGTTATGGGGGTAATTTTCTCCTTTACATGATTTATGTGGAGATCCCACGAGAGTTGAGAATCTACTATAAGGCCCAAATATTTTGTTGTCGTTTTCTTTTCGAGGCAGTTGTCACCAATTTTGATATCGAGGCTGGAATTTTTCTTGTTGCCGAATAGTAAATAATGCGTTTTTTTACGTTAAGGGTCAGTTTATTTATTCTCAACCAGGTTGTGAGATGGGAAACATCGGCATTCATTTCCATTTCGAGTTCCGCTAGGTTTTTTTTGTTATAAAAATTACAGTATCGTCCGCATAAAGTTGAAGAGTTCCTTTAATGCCCCACTTTGTTATGTCATTAACATATATTAGAAATAGCAACGGTCCAAGAATTGATCCCTGTGGCACTCCACATGTTATTTCACCCAATTCACTCATTTCTCCACCCAGTTCTACTGCCGAAAAGCGATTTGATAGGTAAGATCTGAAAAGTTCCAGAGGAGTACCAACAATACCCAAATGTTTCAGTTTTTCGATCAATACGTTATGGTCCACCGTGTCAAACGCCTTCTTTAGATCAATAAATATTGCCGCTGTAAAATCTCCATGGTCAATATGTTTCTGCAGATTTGATATGAAATCGAAAGCTGCACATTTAGTGTTAGATCGTCGTCTGAAACCGTATTGTTTTGAGGTGAGAATTTTGTTTTGTTCGAGATATTTCAATAGTCTTTCTTTGATGACACATTCAAAAATTTTGGAGATAGCTGGAAGTATAGAGATTGGACGATAATTTTGGACATTTTTTTTACATTCGTCTTTATGTATAGGAATAATTTTTGCAACTTTTAGTTTGTCTGGAAAGATACCTTTTGACAGAGAGAGATTTATTAAGAATACGAGGTCATCCACCAGTTCCTCCTTGCAGTTTTTGAGAAGGAGAGAGGTTATACCATCGGAACCAGCTGCCGCTTTAGATTTGAGGTTGGATATGATCCGTAAGATTTCTGTTTTATTTGTCCTGATCATGTTAAAAGATTGTTTTGCTTGAGGTGCCGTGTAGATGGTATTTAAATCAGTTTTTGAAGTTTTTATGACTGATGCTAGACTCTCCCCAACTGAGAGAAAATATGTGTTGAAAGCGGTTGCAATCTCCTTTGGTTCTTTTACTTCTTCGTCATTTATGACTAGCAATTTACAAGCTATTGTTGGGTTTCGGGAGCTATTTGATATAATGGAGTTAATTGTTTTCCATGTTCGTTGTGGCTTATTCATGTTTTCATTAAGCAAATTCGTATAATACTTAGTTTTAATATATCTTCTATAGTTGGTGACAGTATTACGAGCTTTATTTTTTTCTGTTGTCAAAGGAATACTTCCTTGATTTCGTTTCCAAAGTTTAAATATGCTATTTCGTTTTTTAATCAGCCTATCAAGTTCTGCATCAAACCATGGAGTATTGTTAGGTCTTTTGTCTCCTATATTAGTTTTTAGTTTTGTTTTACACGAATTCATAACATTTTGGAGATAGTCAGCGAAGTTATTATAATTTTTGTTTACATCGTCAGACGAATGGGTAAATTTACAAGTTTTAAGTGTGTTATTTAATTTTTGATAATTTATTTTGTAAGCATTTGATAGGTTTCTTGCGGATCTGTTATTGGGGAGGTTTTTAGGGAATTTTCATAATCCAATATAAGTATATTATGGTCACTAAGGGGATCATCAATATTTGAGATTTTTCCGGAACCATTTGTCCTATTTGTAATAATGTGGTCTATTAGCGAGCTGGTGTTGTTAGTTACTCTTGTGGGAATTATTGTGTTACATACATAAAAGTTATACGATTTCAAGGTGTGAATATATTTCCGTGCAATATCAGTGTCTTTTGAAATATCGATATTGAAATCTCCAATAAGTAATGTGTCTTGTTTGTTTTTATTTAATATTATTTCTAAAGAGTCAAAGAAGTCTGTTATATTTGAGTTCGGCTTACGGTAAAAAACATACAGATTTAGAGGTTTAATATTTTTTGCCGTAATCCTAATTCCTAGAAAGGTATTTTCACTGCCGCATTCTTCGATTTTTTTATTGTCGAGTGTATTATGCATGTAAATGGCGACTCCTCCTCCTCTGTCTATCTCACGGGAAGCAAAATTTCCAGAGTAGTCGGCGATATTGAAAAAAGTTTCCTCTCCTTTACGTAGCCAGGTTTCCGTGATTACGAGAATATGAACTGTTTCTGAAATGTTTTTTAGAGTTTCTTCAATTTCATCAATTTTGTTTCTAATGCTTCTAGCATTCATGTACATAATACGCATACAGGAGCTTTTAGTGATGTATTCTTGTATATTGAAACATTTTTTTTCCTTGAAGTTGCCTTTAGCAGTGTCCCACGTAGTCTATCCTTTCTCTGAAGCGCTCATCCATCAGCTTCCAGAGTGGGCAATCTGGATTTGTTGCCCGGTGGGTTTTTGAAACTCCGGTGCAATTTGAGCACGTTGGTTCTTTCGCCTTGTTGGGACATGTGTCATATTTATGACTTTCTCCACAGTGAAAGCAAGTTATCTTCTCTGTACAAAAACGTTGGGTGTGACCAATCTCAAGACCAAATCTCAAGACGAATGTCTTAATTAGCGTTTAAAGAAACACTGTGATTTTTTTTCAAACATATAACATGTTAAATAACATAACAAACCCGTTTTTTTTATAGTTAGAGTATAGCTTACGATTTTTTTCTATCGGGGGAATTTCATATAATTTTACATTTTCAGCCCGTCGACTGATTAGAGATTATCTTCAAAAATAAAAATATATCTTTTTAAGTACATAAAACCTCCAGTTTTTAAGGGATATTTGTAAAATATACATACAAATTCTGTTTTGCAGAGCCTTAAACTATTAAAAAAAACTTACGCAAGTACCTAAATATCCTATACAAAAACATTTTATTAAATGGAAGTAAATGAAATATTATGTAACCTACCAATGTGAGAATCGTAGCTCCCTTATCAGACAAAAGAACACTTCTTTTCCAATAAAATATACAATGTCATGACCAAAAATGCCCTAACCCTTCCCTTACGGTGCTAGAAAATCCTCCAAGCTCCGGTGCTGTACACTCAGAGCACATTTATAGTTTTGTGATTTTTTAGTTGGATAAAAATAAATGCTTAACTTTTATCACTTATTTAAATTATTTTATTACTAGTATATGTGTGCATACATGTATGTACAAGTAAAATGTTGTGTATAAGTTCTGAAAATGAGAAAAAAAACATCGACCACGCATAAAACGCACGATACGTCCATTACTGCCGGCAGACTGCCGGGTGGTACGACGAACGAAACCCCACATCCTCTTGATCAGTACCGCACCACTCGGGAAATTATACGTATATATTGACTTTTTTTACCGATTTTTGACAAAACATTTTTTGTGTTGCGTTCGTTAAATACTTATACTCGTATATTGTAATTATTTTATTCAATACAAATATAAATGTATTCCGGAGGAATCAATAAAATATGAACTCTTTGTTTAGTATACTTGGAGAGATATTGAAATAATTAGAGACATGTCAACACATTTGACAGCACCGGCAAGGAAAGGTTTTAAGTAAAATATCTGGTAAAATTATGTATAAAATGTAATTGACATTACTAATAAAAAATGACTAGATCTGAATTAGCTTTACCGCAATATGTATTGTTTACATAGGGATTCTATTGTTCTGTATACGTATTCTGGATATTGTCCAGATTAAACCCTGAATGCCCCCAATCTTTTAACATCTAATTTATATTACTATGACCTACAAGATCAACATTACCATCAGTCAGTAATTAATCAGCGGATACTGGTAATAAAAAAAAAAGAATTTTCTATCCCCGCAAGATCCAATGTGGATACGTCAAAACAGCGAGGAAAATTAAAATAATATTTATTCTAAAAATACAAACATGCCACTGAATTATTTTGTATTTATGACAATGCAGAATGCAAAACATGTACGAATGCCCCTTGCCTTGGTCTACGTGAGATTTCCAAAGGCGAAATAAGTGCAGTATTTACCTACCTATAGTACTTGGAGGCCTATTCTGGTTCTTTATAAAGAAAATTCCTTATCCCTTACCTTGGGTTTAAAGACTTCTTCCTTAACTGCGGTTCTGGTTCTCTCGGATGACAGCTGTCATTCAGCGAACGACATTCTTTAAAAATAACGATTTTTGCGTAGTTTCGACAAAAGAAAAACTCAATATTATCGTTAGTATTGACTTTACACATTATTAGTGAGTTAATTAATAATTCTATTAAATGAACCGAACGAACGAAATTGCGATGTTTGTAAAGTACCTAGGTCAAAAACACGAAATGTCTGATAAAACTAATTTAAAATCTAAAAATCGTAATAAATTACACATGTAAAGTAAGTAATAATAAATTATATGTGTGATACACCCATCATTTTTAATAATACTGTGATAATGAAATCATAAACTCCTTTATAAACGTATTGTCATTGACATGTAATCAGAATCGCAGTTAAGCAAATTGTTTTTAAGCCTAAGGAAAACGATAAGGAATTTTCCTTAAAAAGAACCAGAATAGGGCTCCTGACTTTAGACCGAACTGTCAAATGCGAATATATGAAACCATTTGAATGTCAAGAATACATTTCAAAGAGATAGTCAGTAGCTTGGCGTTACTATAGTAATGCCATTTTGTAGCTTCAAAATAATAAATATCTACAATTAAATGCCAAGCCATGCCTTTATTTGGTATCTGCCCATATGTATCTACTTTAAAATATTGAGTTAGGAACACTCGCTCATAGATGTGCGAACGAGTCGTTTCTCCCACTCGTTATTTTATAAAACGGGATGCATGTAGAATGAGCTACCAGCATTCGAATCTCCTCCATAATTAATTTTTGCTTTTTGCAATACCTCTGCGCCGAGAGTAATCAGATAAACGTTTGCTGGTGTCTAAATCGTTTGAAAATGTTAATATATTTAATTTAATATAGATATTGCATTAGTCAAAATGCGTCATACAAAATGATTTTTCACAAAAACTGTACAAATTATTGACAATGTTATTAATATCATTACACAATGATACGTTAACTTTCGACAGATGCGCAATTTCATTGCGATTCGCGTCTGTTTGGGTATATTGAACATTCCAATGTAAGTTTTGAAACCGTTGATGTTTCTCGCCTTGCCTGGTTTGTCCTGCTTTCCTGAATTTCTCCTAGTTTTAAATACGTAATTTAATTTAGACTCTTCCGTGCGATTTTTCTACGGCGGAACGAATTCCTATTTGTTCGTAGGAGAAGAAAGGAACAAAAAGTCCTAATATGTGGCTTTGGTAAATTAACCTTATGTAAATTCTCATGAGTTTTAACACAATGTTAATTAACTCACTTGGCATCACCCAAGTCCCTCGCAGCGGTAGGAATAGAGGATGGAACGCCATACAACTCCGTCTTGGCACGCACTCCTTGATTCATTCACATTCATACATCGCCTCATTCATAAATATATAATAAGTAATTAATGATCATTGAATATAATATTAACAAATAGATTTGAATTGAGAATAATTATTGATCATTGAAGATAATATTAACAAATAGATTTTAATTGAGAATAATTAATTTTCATTGAAGATAATATTAACAAATAGATTTGAATTGAGAATAATTAATGATCATTGAAGATAATATTAACAAATAGATTTGAATTGAAAATAATTAATGATCATTGAAGATAATATTAACAAAGAGATTTGAATTGAGAATAGTTACTGATCATTGAAGATAATATTAACAAATAGATTTGAATTGAGAATAATTAATGATCATTTAATATAATATTTACAAAGAGATTTGAATTGAGAATAATTAATGATCATTGAAGATAATATTAACAAATATATTTGATTTGAGAATAATTAATGTTCATTGAAGATAATATTAACAAAGAGATTTGAATTGAGAATAGTTAATGATCATTGAAGATAATATTAACAAATAGATTTGAATTGAGAATAATTAATGATCATTGAAGAAAATATTGACAAATCTATTTGTTAATATTACCTTCAATGATTAAATATTACAATGAGGTTTATAATATAAGCTTCAATAAGTTATTACAATTAATTGAATATTCATTCTAGACATGTATCAAAGTCAATTGATGTCCCATATAAATAAAAATCGGATAGGTATATCCGAGACACTATCTAGATTGCAAATAGATTCTGGTAGAACTTTGCAATTATACAAAAAGAAAAAAACAGTAAAAAACATGGGAATTTAATTGAGGATAATATTAATAAATCTTAAAATTGAATTATGATAGCGATGAAAAAGACGGAAATAGTCAAGTCTCATTAGCACAGTGGTTAAAGTGTTATCCCTGTAATACAGAGGTCCTGGTTGATTCTCTGGCGCGACTGATACCCTTTTTCTGTGCCTCTCCTGTTTAATTTTTCATTTGAGATTTGTTAATAGTATCTTCAATGATTAAATATTACCTATAATATGTGGTTTATAATCTTCAATAAGTTATTCCAACAAACTGAATAAAATACATAATTACATTTCCAAGTTAACATTTCCTACCTGCTTCGCCAGACCGTTTTCAAAAAGGTGAACTTTGACCGTTGAAGTATTTTATTCAACTGTGATTATCTAGAAATGTGATATATTTTTTAAGGTATTTTTAAATCACGTCTTTGTGACTTCAAAATTGCCTCCCGAGCGCTGATTGTGAAATCGATTTTCACTTTGCGAGCCAGACGCGCCGCTTGGCTACTCGCGAGGCAGAACTTGCGGAATACAAAAATACCTAAAATAAGCGTAATAATATTCTGTACCTGCTCGTTAATTCCAAGCAATCATGGGATTAACACGAAGCATTACTGAATTGGTGAATTTAATAGCACTTAATATCAAACTAATTCGAAATAAAACTTATGTTTCAAAGATTTCTTACCTGGATAAACTTCAAACAAAACCTTGTTATTGGATAATAGTTATTATGGCGCGATAAAGAAGATCGAAAAAGGGAAACTTAGTCGTTTTGGACATGTAGAACGGATAAACGAAGGTAGGAGTGTCACGAGAACATATTATGACATACAAACGTTTGAAAGGAGTCAGGGACGCCCCAGAAAAAACATAGCAAGTATTTGGATGGGATCATGTCAAGTGTCGGTATAACACAGAGATTCCCAATGTGGGCAATGGAGAGATCCAAGAGGGCGGTGGTAGCCTCGAGTACAAATATTTATCCAGAGCAAAAAGCTATCATGATGGAGAACAGGGGTGATGAAAAGATCATGTCAGGGTAATTAATAGTCGTGAAATGAGAGTTATTATCTCTCAATCACAATGCATATATTTAGATTTGATCGTAATGTCGCGTAAGCAAAAAAAGAAAGTCGGGTGACGCTGATGAAAAATGTAGTCCAAAAGTGGACGGTGAGACAAATAAGGGTGAGAACATCTGTTATAACAGAATAGAATAGTCTAGGCGCCCCCGTGGCTGCCGGCTGCGTTTTATAGTCGCTCCTGATTTATCTCGGAAATATTAGGAAGTTATTAATTTTCCCGGTGTAAAAATAGCATAAAATAACCGCAATAATTTTTAGGTTACATTTATAAAAATCATATAATTTTAGTGTGGCCGTTTCGGGCTTAAATCAAGTTTATAATAAAAAATCAAATAAAAACCCAAATATTTTAAGTTCAAATCTGTCACGTTGTTCTAAATTAACCCAAAAGAATCGGTCATCGGCCGAAGGCGTTCGCCACATGTGCTTGTTAAAAGACCTTTGCCTGTTAAAAGTGTCCCAGAGTGAATGATTTACAATGTTATTCTTTGAACTATGGTGATTGTAAACAATATACGACCGAGCTAGACAACTCAAACTCAAACTTAATGGTGAATGTGCTATTTTGGAGCCTTTAATAGCTGCAAAGATATAATTGTATAACCTTGAACGTTGTACCACAACCGCAATCCGCAAAATTAGATTTCATGGCTACCGAGAAAGGCGCAATAGGAAATAAAAACATTTGACGAGAAGATCTTCTGCTGTCACGGCGACCTGAGTTCTGACCTCCAGTTCACGGAGCAGATCCGGTGCATCATGCGGCCTACGGACGTGCCCGACAAGGCTGCTCTGCGACCTGCTGTGGCGCGACCCCGACAAGGATACCACCGGCTGGGGCGAGAAATAGACGACACGCTGATGTACTCTTTCCAGATCCTGAAGCCGGCCGACGAGCGCCACCTGGCGTACGGGCAAACCAACACCAAGCGTCCCGTCACCAACAAAGACAAAGAAGATTGGAAGAAAGGATCAGTACCCCCGGCCCCAGTCCCCACCCGCCGCCCAACTTCACATAACTCCTATCATTTGTATTAGCGTCTTGCAATATATCATAAGGAATAAATACAGTTAACTTCTTTTTTTTTTTCAATTAAACATGTATGAAAACTTAGACCAAGCCGTATTTAATTTTGATAATCTAACTGCATCTCTTTATATGGTCTATAAATAATGTGTAATGATAGTGTCCAAAAAAAAAATTTAATTAATATAGGAATAATGTAAGAATAGGAAGTAAGATTTGTACAGCGCCCTTGAGGTGATTTTTCACAAAAACGGCGCTATAATAATCATCCGATTATTATTATTATTATTAAGTTGAATGAGGTAGGAGTGTGTGCAAAGACAGAGATTTTCGTCATTCCATTATTTCTGCCTACCTCGAGTTTGGGGATAAACAACGTGATGGGTAGTTTTTAAAGCTAATTAGCTAGTACAAGACACAGGGAGGCCACAGCACAGTCGGGGATAGGTTTTTAAAATTAAGCTATTTTAGAAATCAAGGATTATTTAAAAATTAAGTGTAAATCGACTATTATAAGTTGCATGTATTTTAAAGTATTAATGTCCTAGAGTCCTATGTTAATCGCCGAATAGTAGAAATGGTATTTTCCCCTCTTACGCAAAAGAGTCACGATGAACATACTGTGTCCTTTTTACGTGTGTTCAAAACTGTTCTGTTTTATAGGCGCGGGGAGTGCAATGTCAAAAATGCAACAAAAACATGCAGCTGCGGGTTTTAATTCTCTGGTTAATATTTAATATAAGAGATTATTCGAAGGAGCGTGTGTTAGGTTAATGAAACGACTCACCAATGTTTAACAGGAGTTGATTTTATTGTATAACTATAATTATGATTAAATTGCACACTATAAACTAGAACACGAGAATTAAATACTGAATAATGAGAGATAATCTGATCTAGCCGAATAACAGGAAGAGAATGAAAATATTGGCGTTCAACGGAAACAATTTTTGCGTTTCCGATGGGTAATTTCGGTACACTGGAAGTTAAACCACTATTTTAATTAATAGATATTTACATATTTCAAAACCGATGATTTCTTTGTCAGGATACAATTTTTTTTTCTTTTCTTTTTTCAGATATTTATTAGACATAATTAAGAACATTGTTTACATGGTAATAACAGTGTGTATTTAAGTACTATTTTTTTATTATTTTTTATTTAAATAATCCTTTTAGTTTCCTTTTTTAAAATTTAATACCTCCCTAATTGAGAAATTCTCGTGTTTAGAGAGGGAGTACTAATATTTATTGTTACATATTTAATAATTTCAACAGTACTACCATGAACTTGATGTTCTGGTGCCTATACACTAATTTAAAAAAATAAAATAAATGAAATGTAGTATTTTTTATACATACATATATTTATTTATTTATTAAAATAGTCGTTTAAAGAAATTATTTTTTTATTATTTAATTAGAAATGATGCCACAAAGTGGATTTGAAGAAGTTAAATAAAACTTCACTGAAACGTGGATACATTAACAGAATTAAAAGAAATTATTTTACCATATTCCAGAAACAAATGTTATTTCAAATCCATCAAGAAAATCTTTGGAACTTACGTAAATCAAATATGTACGTGAGGGTATTATGGATTGAATGTTAATAATTTCTCGTGAATTTGTCATAAAGTAATCTAGCTATTGGCATGTTATACTGTGGCAGAACGATTCACGTTGGAGCTAATAAACTTTTAATGGCCGTATGGTATCTGCGCAGGCAAACATTTTACGTGGCTATTTCACTAGATTACTTTCGATGGAATGTTGGCGTTAAGCAAATCAAAGCTTTTAATTAAAATACTTTATGATTCTTGATACTCGTTAATTTTCCATGCCATACAATGTTCAACTTTCATTGCTACTATTCAAATAAACACGTAATCTCCGATTTCCTGAAGTTAATAAAAAATCTTTGGGAAAAAATCTTAACTAGATTAAAAACCCTAACCAAGGAAAGGAATTTTTTTTTCTGTACTTCATATCTCTTTATACTTAATTATTAAACATTTTTTCTAGATATATTATATTACCATACTATGTCAATACTACCTTTTTTCCTTTCTATTTTTGTATAATGGCACCTAATATGAACTAAACTTGTCAATTTGATTATCCTAAAACGGGATTTGTTCCCAGTTGGGCAGTCAAAGCTTTTTTTTACATTTTATCGTTTAAAATAAAGTGTGTTTCAAATAAATAATTAAAAAATAATGAAGAATTCCAAAAAATTACTCACAGAAGGGTATTCGTATAGAACAACAAGCATCAATTCGGAAAAAATACATTTTATCATAATGCAATTTTTAAATCAATTTTGAAAAATTATCGTAAAACCATCAGATCTAAGCGCTCCGGCTTGGCTTTGATGTCATCCAATCCCAGTGACGTCATCTGGTGCAAATTCCCGTACCTCAAATTGGACACGTTTTTGAGTAATTTAACTACTATTTTACTTTGAAAACGTGCACTATAACAACAACAAAAATACTGGCCTCACGACGGCGAATATATTGTTAAAAAAATTTGATTGGATTTCCTTATTAGAACGTTTTTAAATGAAACTCAATAACTTTGTGTCGTTACACCAGTTTTAAGTGTGGTTAAAACGTGGTCCACAGCATGGTAATAACATTTTGGCATTAATAAAGTGGATTTATTTTTCTTTCATTAGTATGGCACCACCAAGCTTTTCTATTTGTCTTTGAAATATTTTTCACATTCGAATTTGACAGTTCGTTTCAAAGAAACAATCCAAAACAACATAACTCGATTATATTTAGATTTTTTTTAAATTAATGATTTTGACATGTTTTTGATTTATTTTGTTTTATTTTGATTTCACATAATAAAATAATAATAAAAAAGTTTAAATACAAAAGTGTCTTAGAACATGATGTAGAATCATCTCCTTTCGGAAAGTCGTACCACTAAGTTCTAAAGGCCGTTCGGTTTAAGTTAACAATATACATTTGCACCACTGTGCTAAACTTACTTTATTTTTCCTATTAGCCACCCTGGTTTGGTCATTAAAAAAACCTTTTAAACGATTGCTGCGCCATCAATTTTAGTCTACTTTTAAATACCAGACTGTAGGCAAAGAAATTAAAATGAAAACTAACCGCATAGTTCAGAAGTACTCTGCTTTGTGGGCATACAATTCAATTTGTTCTGTGTTGACTGCGGTAGCGAAAGACCACAAGTGTTTATCTGCCTATTAGTGGAGCTTACAACACGTGCAATAATCTCTAAATATAGGTAAGAGCCAATCTAATCGAGATTCTTCGGTCGCTTCGTGCACTCGTACACAACACGGAGCGCAAACACTGCAGCTGAAATGGCTTACACGGAACCGTCTTACTATAAATAATAGAAGGGTTCTGTGATTATTCCGACCACGGCTATTCCGATCGCGAATATTGCGGAAAGATTATTCCACACACGATGATTCCGCATATGGAAAATCCGAATACAGATTATACTGCCCTCAGATTAGTGCGCACATTGAAAACTCGGCACACAGATTATGACGGCCTACGTGGTCGAGGGGTAAGACTCTCGACTACGAATTTGGAGGTGTGGATTCAAATCCCGGCGTGCGCAAGTTAATTTTATTTAAGTAATTTAAAATAATGTATAATTGCGGCACATCCTAGAATGGAAGATACTCTTAGTATCGGTTGAAGACCACCATTAAGAATTGAAACGTTCCTTGAAATGGCTTTAACCGTGTTTGGTGACTAGATCTGAATAGACAGATACATATTTATCTACCCGTTTCTT
>JAHDVE020007601.1:0-29716 GCA_022606495.2 Halesus radiatus
TCAAGTCAAGCTTCCATTATCTTCGAAAAGTTCACAATATTAAGAAATTATTCATTACAATTAATAAACAAACGATTTCACGTGTTTCTCGACATTTTCTATGCGTATATGTGGCATGGAAACCCAGACACTAAGGAATGTCTCGGTAAATTTCAGCATTTTGTAAAAATTTCAAAGTTAATATTCAAATTCCATGAAAGTTCTAATCAAGTTCTCTTATTTTTACATTATGGGTCTTTTTTTTAGAAGTGCTTGAATAATAATAAAACTTGAATATTAAGTTTGAAATTTTGAAGAATTCTTCAAGTTTCTCGAAACAATTCGCACTGAACCAAGTATTGGCATGAAAGCTAGTGAAATGTGTATATATAGGGGCACCCTCAAAATACTCTGAACTGGTAGGGTGAATAAAAATGTAGAGGTTTTTCTTTTTTATTATTTTTATTTTTGTTATTTGTACAATTAAATTTACAAAATAACTAATTGTAATTTATATACTATTACATGTAACTAATTATTCTAACTTATATACTATTGGGTACTTTACATATGAATTTACTCATTTGTGTAGTTTTGATTGGGACTGGCAGAGCATTATAACATTTCATCCTTTTAAAAAATAAACTGTTTTACGTATTGGCTTTGTTCTTTTTCGGTAGTTTAATTTCCCTACATGTTCCTGTATTATGTGAATGACCATGTTGTAAATAATATTGTTGGAAAAAACATTTTGGTAACAAGATGTTTCTTTTTTTTTTTACGTATAAAAATGCTCGGTATTGATTGGCTAAGAATCGCGAAATCATGCCAGGTATATTAGAAAACTTCAATATTTTCTTCACCTTAAGCATGGGGACAAATACAATATTATCCAACTAATCCAGAGGAAGATAGATAGAAGAATTGGTAAAAAAAGACGCCACACCTTACGACTTCGAAAAGTGGCTTGTGGGAGAGCAGTACTGAAGAAATCTTACAGGCTTCAGATACATTATGATTAGATTGCCTAGATCCTGGATGATAGTCTACCATTAATAATATTAACAATATGCTGAATCCTCTCCGGTATTATTTTTCTAGTACTCGATTTTAAACGCATTTTTTTGCTCATAGCACCAACCAGTACCTATCAAACACAGACAGATAATCTCTTTATACTTAATTATTATCCTTTTTTCTAGATATATTATATTACCATACCTATGTTAATACTAGTCTTTTCCCTATTATTTTTGTATAATGGCACATAATATGAAGTAAACTTGTCAATTTGACTGTCCTAGGCAGTCAAAGCTTTCTTAAACATTGATGTTAAATAAGGTGTGTTTCAAATAAATAAATATTACCATTATTATTAATAGGAGACCGCACCAGAATTAAAAACTACCATTGTATAAACGTAACAGTTGTATAAATAAGTTAATATCGAAAGAATCAGAAGTCTACTGTGAGATATGCAATGTAAAACATATAAGATGTAGTTCTGAACACGTGTTCTCTAGTGGGTTCCTTGAATTAATATTTGAATTTAACAAATGAATTGGGTAGGTACCGCTGCTTACTTACGTGTACAAAATTAAATTAATACGACCCAAACTGGCAACACCCATTCAGGGTAGTGTTAGTGATTAATAATGTATAAATCGACGCGGTAAATATATTTCATAGACGCTCGCGCCAAAATTGACGATTTCTACCTTCACTGAATAATTATATCGACACACTATTAATTAAATTTTTACATAAGAGAATAAAGGTGATGACTTCCCACGTCAGGTATTCTTTCTGTTATTTTAGTATTTACAAAAAAGCGAATACAGTTTACGTCAAGTAAAGTAGAGTGAAAACCAGAGATTCCAGAAATTTTGTGAATTTCTTGGGGATATCGCTAAATATGTCCGAAATCTTACTACTACAGTGGATGGTATATAGTCGACATATTAGCACAAGAGGTTGGGAAAAGGTTAAGTTGCTTCTTTAGAAAGGAATGTGGAAGGTTTTGGGATTTCTAAGTTGACGGTGAGTGGTATTTATTTTGATTGTGGCATAGAGGGAAGATTCTAAATGGTTATTTATCATAAAATTAATAAGAAATACCTTGCGTAATATATAAATATCAACATGTTTCGGAAGTGAAACTTACCTATTTCCATCACTTATTGTTAATTTTTCTGTGTATTATTTGTCCATAGTTAACATTATTTTTTAGTATACTGTGTATCCTGATGAGGGAAGCTTCGCTTCCGAAAAATGTTGATTTTTATATATTAAACAGTGGTGTATACATTTTTTTATACTGCCCTGAAGAAGCTACGGTTGTAGCGAAACCCAGTCGGCTAAAGTATAAATAAAAGTGATGTAAACAAAGTTATTGTTTATTTTTTAAAAGTATTTCTTATTCATGTTATTAATAATAACACCACAAAGTAATTTTACTTTTATTGAAGTTTATTCACAATCTTGAAAAGAAATTTGACACGACCTTCATTTAATGCTTCTAATTTGAAATATTCTAGGCATTTCTTAAAGTCGATAAGCAGTGTGGACAATCCGGTTCTATAGGACAATGCCCGAATGAGTGTCCTTTAAACTGATTAGATCCTGATATATTGGACTTCAAATTACAGAACTGAGCTCAATAATGATGAATTATGGATGTGTATAAGTATTTGAGAGACGTTGGGTTGTTGAATGAATTAGACGAGATATTCAAGATTAATATTACAGCTTGACTAAGTTTCTAACTCGGCTGCTATTCTGCGAATAAAGAAGAAGATTGTGAGATTAGTGAGATTGCTTTACTATAATTATACATTGTACTACCGTTGTCACTCTCCAACTGCTGAAGTCGATAAGGAGACATTCTTTTAATATATTTATCTTGTTCTATTTGGGACACATCGCCCCGACAAGGCATCTCCAGGCGTCCTTGTGCTGCACTTCTTCGGTGACCTTCGTCCATAGTAGACCCAGTCTCTCCTCGCACAACCTCTGGAGTTGTTTCTCTAAACTTTGCCTCGGTCTCCTGGATGTCTTCTCTCTAAAATTGCACTCAGAATTTTCAGAGAAACCAACTTCTGGCATTCTTAATACGTGACCAGGTAATTCCGACTTTCTTTGAAGAGCAACAGGGATTTGTAGAAGTACAAGATAATACTTCTATCATTTTAATTTCCGGTTTGTGCATAGATTTAAATGTTGTGCTGTGCAGGGAAAGTCGGGGCGCGTATTACTTCGTTTAGCTGGTAGATTATAATTTTTAATTGAAAACTTATAGAAAGATCCATCATGTCTTTAACCTTTGGTACTCTGAGCTTCCATGGTCTGTTTATTCCGTTGTGTGCCGAGAGTAAATCTGCGTGCGGCCCATCGTTCACCGGCTGAGTCTATTTTCGTAACAACTTACTTGTTTTTGCAAAATTATATTTTTGTTACCAGAATCTTCACATATTTATAAAAATTGTGAATCTATCATTAGCAGTTTCCCCAGAATAGCTACTAGTGTTCAAAGAAAAAAAAATCTTTGTAATCATATTAAAAATTTGTAAAGACAGATATGTAAATTTAGTATATAAGTTTTATTATATTATCATAAAGTTAAATAAATGTATAAGCAATATTTTAAAGAAAAACTTACATTTTAGAACATTTCACAGAATAAAACCTAAATGAACTGCGTGTCAAGGAATGATGCAATACTTGTTATTTTGTTTTAAATTCCGGGCGAGCGGCGTGTCTAAAAACTAAACGCAAGAATTGTTATCTGTTTTATTATTTATTGGCAAACAAATATGATATAATTTAATAAGCTACGCACATTTTTTAAGGTCTAAAATCCCACAAAAGAAAGCATGTTTTTTTGCGTTACCATTGGAACACGCTGGCATTCCAGAACGACTCGGGAAAGCAGTGGGTGCCATCGGCTGTGCAAATGAAGGCGGTACTATCATTGTTGGATGGATTGAAAGGACTCCATATTGTTTTACAGGTATTCCAATGGAGCTCGCTTGAAGGAATGAAAAACATAGTAGAACAGATTGGATGTTGGCAGCATTTTACCCGAAATGAAGGACCTCACAGCCCGTGATGAAGGACGGCATAGCCCGTGATGAAGGGCGCAGATGAAAGAGTAAATATCATCACTATTCTAGCTCTACTGAATTATGAAGGGCAATTCGGTAATGCTGGGATCGCGGTTGGAAGTCTGAAAGCCTGCAGAGGATGTTGCTCTTGTGTTCAATCATTTCTCTTAGTAAACAGTAATTTCTAATGCTAAGCTGAAGAAAATAAATTTAGCACTATCTGCGAGACCGAAAAATTGGAGTCTCGAGCAATATCAAAAATCTCATTTAAGTTGTATAATATTAGCAGCGTTTTATTTTATTTTGAAACCAACAGTTATCTAAGATTGTAACAATTCTTAAAGAAATAATAATTCTCGGGAGTTTTTCCAATTTTCGACACATGACATATTAAAAGCCGCCGTCGAACCTTAATGGCTCAGGTGAGAAGGGTAGCTGGAACAGTCAAGGTATCGTAAAAAAATATTTTGTCTTCTCTCAATGCTACGTACATTATGTGTCATACCTTAGAATTCATATTTTAGAATTCTGATGTAATACCGAAACTACATAATTCGGTCATAAAACATATTTTTTTTCGAGTAACTTTTAAATTGCGCAAGTTTTTCGTCGTTGTGCTGTATCTTTTAAGTTAAGTAATATTATTCAAGTGATACATTTTCTCCGTACACGTGCAAGCGTGGGAAGAAGGTTGAAGCAAGGTTGCTGTACCATTTTACCCATACTTCGGATAGTCCCCTATAGCTCCATGTATATTTTGCTTGTAACGTATAAAGTATTGAAAATTTCGTAATAATGTATAGAAATACCCAAGTCCTTAGAGAACATTTTACACGTTTCAATTAAATTTAAACTGCAAATAAATAATTTTACGCATTGTGTTTCAGTTAACTTCAAAAATGCTTTTGGAAAAACCGTATTATCTTTGATGCCCTACTTTTATATTCACACGCAATATGAAAAATCTAAAATTTATAATAAGCTTAAGAACATCGCATGAACACCTATTCATTTTTTGATACATATATCAGCTATACGTGTTTCATACCCTGTGTTCCAGAATAAACTAGATTCCATAGGTTCTTTTAATTTTATTGAACAATTAATTTTAATATTATTAGATAGAAAAATTATTTAATAAAAAATGTAAGAAAACTTTGACTGGCCAACTAGGAACAAATCCCGTTTTAGGGCAGCCAAATTGATAAGTTTAGTTCATATAATATTGATAATAATAATATCGTTTTATTATCTTTTTTTTAATAACAAATAATGATATCCTCACTGGGATTTCCCGTGCTGAGGATTTCGTTGACAAAATAAGAAATTAAATTATATTGAATTGATGTGATTGCAGAAAAAAAGTAAGAGTGAGGTGAGGTGTTTTGAGTGCAGTTGAGTGGTTTCGGTGTTAGTCTGTATTTGGTGTTAGTATATTTTCTATTTCAGATCTTCCTATGTAACGTATCCAGTGTTTTAATTGGTTTTTAAATTTATTATGATTGTTGTGATTTTTAAAGGATAGTGGGATTTTGTTGTACAGTTTAGTACCATAGTACAACAAGTTTTATGTCCAAATGTTGTGTTTGTGATTCCTTGTTGTATCTGTTTATTAAGTGCCATTATACAAAATATAGACGGAAAAAGATAGATTGACATAGCATGATAATATATATAGAGGAAACAAATAGTATAATAATTAAGTATGAAGAGATGCGAAAAATAGTACGATATGTCTAATTATATGATATGTCTGATATATATAATTATTAAGTAAGGAGATGAGAAAAAGTAATTATTTACTTATACCAGATAATTTAAGTATAATAAAATAATTAAGTAGTTATAAAGAGATGAGAAAAAATAAATATTACAGAGCAATCAATTACGTATTTTGGATAGGTACTGGTTAGTGCTTTGAGGAAAAAAATGCATTTAATATTAAGCAGTAGTCGAAAATTGAAACATTCATCCAAAAAAACTGATTGAGTTACGTATCTTTCAGCTTTAATTTTTTTTAAATTTCAAATAAGAAAAGACGATGTTGCACTTCCAAGCGTTATCAATTCAACTCATAATGGGACTGTTAATTATTGGTACGTAATTTTAGGTTTTAGAAAGTTTTCAAAGAAAATAACTAACTAACTAACCATCACGCCGTTTCTCCGCAGGGATAGGCAGAAAGGACGGACCGCCAAACAACTCAATCTTGGTATACGAGTACACTTCTTACTTCATTCCCATTCATACGTCGCCTTTTCTTTTATTATTCCTACTTCTGACATGGCCCAACTCAAGTATTTGAATAATTTGAGCTTCTTCTTCCATTCTCGTTCGCGTCATATATTATTCTTACACTCTTTCTTCGTTCATTCGCTCTAAATGCCCAAAGCATCTAAGGGTCCCTTACTTAATATGTATAAAAAAATATAAATAGATAAAAAAAACATGTAAATAACGTAAATAAACGAACACGTTCGTAATGCACAGATCAATAAAAATACAAGACAGAAAAAAGTAAAATTTAGAATCTACAAAGTTTAGCAGGACTGCTATTAGAACAGAGTGGTACTTGTAATGAATCATTTTCCAAATAGCATTTTAAAAAATAAGATTTCGGAATACCATTTCGAGATTTATTCGAAGAGTACACATGTCTAAATTCTTCAGGCAATTTATTATAGTTGGTGTATTCTAATGATTTCAGTCTGTATTTTGGCGAGTGTATTTTTGATATGTGTAGTTTGTGGTGTTGTCATGTATTATGTTGGTAAATGTCGTGATTATAGTTTAGTTTTATATTTGTGAGAGTATGGCGGTTAATCATATTTAAAATATTGTTTGTTATCTCATGGCTGGGAATAATCTTAAACACTCTAATTAACTTCCTTGTTGCCCTATTATAAAGACTGCATATGTCAGAAAAAATTATATTATTTCAAATTAATTAATTGAATTCGGCCGAGCGAATCGAATAACTTAAATTGAATTTTGTGGTTGAATAGTTCAAAAAATATATCGAAAAATATGGGATCGTTGTCTAATATTTGGACAGTTAAAGAGCAAAGTAAACAGTTTTTTCAAATCTCAATACCTCATGATGGAAATGAATTTGTCGGATGATTAGTGTAGACCTAGATGATCTAAATAAATAAAAAGAATAAAAAAACAGTGAATTTTACGATGTTCGGGGATATTTTGATACTTCGGAAGACAGATGTCCACTTTATGGTTAATATTCATTAAAACAGTGATTACGTGATATTTTTTAAAGGTTAAACGAAACGTTAAACGCGCTCACAGATGGCGCTAATTAAAATATTTTATAAAAAAAATACTTTTAGTAATTAATGCTTTTAAATAGTGAGATGAATTGTTTATAGGCGGGTGTACATACGGAATATGAAATAGAATCATTAAGTTTAAAGCTCAAGTCTTCCAAGAAACTTATAAAAATACTGTATATGTTAGTTTTACTTTATTTTTATTTTTAGTGCAGGTATCTTTAATTTATTTTATTTATACATTAAATAACGTGAGGTGTACTACGCACATGTTATTATGTTCAGAAAATAGATTATTTTATTATTTTATTTTTTATTTTATATAACTGATGTGCACTCGGTCTTGCTTGAATTTTAATTTTTTTTTATTAAAGTAATAAAGTTGTGAATTCTTGCTTGTCGTTTGGGGGCCATAATGGATTTGACAGCTAAAGTAATGCCCCGTGACGACTATTACTAACTCTAAACAAAGAAATATTTATTAATTGATAAACTAAAGTTCTTTAAAACTTAAGACAAGATTTTTGTGCATAGTGCAAAGGGTAACAATTATTATTTTTATAAACAACAATTATTAATCTAAAACACTCATCCAAATTGAAAAAACCTTCCGAGCAAAGATAAATGTCGCCGGCAGGACTCGAACCCGCACCCTTCTAATGTCCGGTCAGAAAAGTTGGTTGTTTACAGGTGAAAATATAATAAAAACAGTAATTATTGAATGGAACACTAGTATATATTGATTAACTTGGCGGGTTTGCGATAAGCCGACGTAGCTCAACGGCAGAGCATCTGACCGGACATTAGAAGGGTGCGGGTTCGAGTCCTGCCGGCGACATTTATCTTTGCTCGGAAGGTTTTTTCAATTTGGATGAGTGTTTTAGATTAATAATTATTGTTTATAAAAATAATAAAGAATATTTATTTATTAATTGATAAACTAAAGTTTTTTAAGACAAGATTTTTGTGCATAGCGCAAAGGGTAACAATTATTTTTATAAACAATAATTATTAGCCTGAAACACTCATCCAAATTGAAAAAAACCTTCCGAGAAAAGATAAATGTCGCCGACAGGACTCGAACCTGCACCCTTCTGATTGCCGGTCAGATGCTCTACCGTTGAGCTACGTCGGCTTATCGCAAACCCGCCAAGTTAATCAATATGTACTCTTGTTTCATTCAATAATTACTGTTTTTTATTATATTTCACCTGTAAAAAATAAATATTTATTTATTTATTAAATTTTATTTCAATCCAAATATTTGTTTTTTCTAAATATATCTAACTAATGAAGTTCTTAAGTAGGTCACCGGATGACCGGTTATTGGCTGAGTTGGTATCGCGTCTGGGTCTCACCCAGGCATCGTGAGTTCAATTCCTCGGATGGCTAAGTCCTCCATCACGACATAAGCAATATCTTCCGCTTATTGTGATGGTAGTAGGAGATTTTAAAATATTGTCGGGTTATTCGTAAACAGGGAATATTTGTTTTTCTTTAAAAAAAGTTTTCAATTATGAAAATATTCTACACAAACAAACCTTCTTATTGTTAATATGTAATTTGTGGCTAATCAGAGTGTAATATCTATGGGCTAACCTCAATACAATATGGCGGATTCAATGATTTCCATACTAATTTTAATACTTTATAGCAACAGTTTTACATATTGGATCTCATTCAACTACTCTCTAAACCTTCCCGGCACCAACAAGAACAAACTGTGCTATTTTCAGCGAAACTGGTATAGTAATTTTCGAGAAAATCGAAGACAGACAGACAGACAAACATTCATTTGTATATGCAGTAAAATATTTAAATTTGCGAAGTATGTGAGTGCGTATTACGCTTCGTTTAGCCATAATGCTTTAAAGAGGTACCCGACTAATAACGGCAGATGATAAAATAATATTCAAATCATAAAACTTGCTAATCATGTCAGCAAAACATTTTAGGAAGCCAGTAATGTAATCATTTATTCATTTATTTAACCCTTGAGCTATCAGAAAGCTAATCCTCAACGAAATAACCAAATGTATTTAAATATATTATTTCATTAATTAACACCCCCTGAATAATAAAGCACTAGGTTAGAGGCGTTAGAGAGTATTTATGATGTTCCCTCACGGGGGGAAATACGAATATGTTGCCAGTCTTAATAAATAATAAACGCTAGAAATGCCTTCCATGTAGATTTGAATGGAAATCGATAAAGCCACCGACTTACTACTTTTTGGTTCTAGCCCCGAGAGAGTTAACGAAAATATAGCACTCTTTCTCTCTTAATATGTTTTTTTTTTTATTAAAAAACTTTTGGAACTTTTCTTCAACTTTTTATTTTTGGTGAGAGCGGTTTCACCCCATCATGAGCATCTTAAGACTGGTGATAAGGAACTCCAGAGAAAATTATTATGACTTTAAAATATATATTCTTATAGATCAGCAAATGCCGATTCTGAATATATAACTTTTATTATATTTATAATTATAAGTAAAATTTATTCATCGTTATTTAAAAGTGAATAAATGATAATCTCATAAAAATACCTCCTTATGTTGGTACCATTGCATTTAGAACATCTGACGTCACGTGTGTATTCTGTTTTTGGATTAGTATGAAGGTTTTTATTTTTCGTTTTTTTTTTGTTCTGTATATATGTATTTTTTTTAGCTTCGGTTGAATTTAAACTTAATTTTGGTGACTTTAAGCTGTACAATTATTGTTCATAAATATAATATTAATAACAGAAATTAGAGTATTCATGAGCAAACTAATTGTCAAAATGGATATTTTGATAATGTTAATGCTCAATCCTATTATTATTCTTCTAGTAAAAGTTTCGAAGAAGATACATAACGATATTACCTGTGTTTAATTATGGTTTACTATGAATATAATATAAAAGTATGCACGGTAAAACTCATCCTTGTTTTTGCATTTGAAATTCTAACCTCAAAACTGGTCAAAACCGAACGGCCATAGATTTGGAGCATTTTGGGGGGGCTTTGAAAAGTTGAAACTTTGAAAATTATTTTAACCATGAATATTAACTTTAGAAAAAAAAAGAAATACACGGTATTTAAGTAGTCAGGAGTTCCTTTTTAAATTAAATCTATGGTATACATAGCATCTGTCAGAAGTGAGTCCCATTGCTTTCTAATAGTGTACATTTATGACTTGAAATTTATTTTCTTGCTGACGGAACATTATTGAAAACTCGGGTTGGTTTATCACCTTCTAGAAGACATATTACATTGAGTTTACTGAATCTATATTTTTTAAATTTATTTAATGTTTATTTAAACAGAAGGTTATTCCTGGTTTTGTTTTTTCCCCGTGATTTCCGTCTCTCTTTCTGATCCTACCTAACATCGTATATAACAATCCATTATAATTTTAATTTGTACTGAGAAAGAGAATTTCATCATTTGAAATTTAAGGCTCGAATGGCTAGTATTTTGAATCACGAAACACGTCCATATTGAATTTGTTATATTTTTTATTTATTCTGTGGTTACCAGCATCGTGGGTTACACGAACTACATATTAATAGTCCAATTGATGTGTTCAATTCAATGAAATAATTGGATTCCTTAGAGCAAAATGACCCCCGCGATAGCGCCGCAAACTCCTTGGTTACTTCGGACGCAGTTATTTCACATATGGTATGTAACATTAATTCTTTCAGACTGGCATTGGTGACATATAATATTTGATAACCCAGAAGAATCAAGAGAAAAAATTTGATGTAATTTTCTTATTTATTTGTCATTTTATCTTTAAATCTCATTACTAATTTACTTTAGAAGTTATTGCTACATTGATTTGAAACAATATTAGGTCCCAAAGGCTGTATATCACTAAAAATCATTTAATCACTGTGTGAAAAAAAAACAATATTTAATTAGTGAATTTTTTTACATAGAAAATGAATTATTAAAAATATATTTTTAAAACCTAGATGAAAAAAAAATTAAAAGGTGTGGAAATCGAGATTTAACACAAACACCACAATACAATAAAAAAACTCCTTTCGGGCTCGGTCTGGTGGTTTAGAAAGGGAATAAAATACTTATTTAATACATTTTGAGAGATTTTCGGTAATTTTTTTATTTTAAGAATACCTTTTGCTTAATATATCAAAAATTCTTATAATTATTTTTTTTTTTTTTGTGTATGCTTTAAAAAAATATTAATATTTAAATGTCATCATTATAGCACATACAAATAAAAAAAAAATTACTGAAAACAATTGCAATATGTAAAGCCAAAATAAGCCTTAAAACAAGAGATAAAAGAAAATCAAGCAAAATTTATTAAATAATTATTTTATTCCTTTTCCAAAACCAGACAGAAGAAGAGACGCGTGCGGCGAGGCTTATAATTCTTAGTACAAACCTAACAGTCTCTTTAATATTTTTCCATTTATGAGCAAAATAGGAGCAAGCGATATGTAGGTTATCTTATATTTAATTCATGATTTTTCGATTTCCATAATTTTTTATGAATATGTTATATTAACCGCCCTATGCCTATGAACGTACGTGATTCGCAAACTTTGATTGTAACATTCGGCGCTATCCCGTATCACGTACGCGCTTGAGAAAAAATAATATATCTGATGACTACAAACCGTAATGACCACGCGCGCGTCCCAACAACACGGGACATCAAGTCTAAACAAGTAGTTCTGCAAGGACAGGCGAAGCGTGCAGTCGCTTGTTTGAGAAAATATTATCAGGTATGAGTATGACTAACATTGTATTCATAATTTAGTCCAAAAAAGTGATTACTTTTTGGCCATTTTTCAGAAAATTACCTGAAGGTATGGCGGTTAAGAAAATTCATTAAAATGTATGAAAAAACTCGCCACCGTAAGCGCAGCATGTTGTCAGTTAGGGGAATCATACTCGTAACTATCGAGAATTTACAATGTTTTTCGCAATGAGCAAACACTTTGTGGATTGACATGATGAATTAAATGATTCGATTATGTTTCTATTGTTGTATTTTTGTCTTCTTCTTAATATTGCATCTCGCTTTTCCCCACTTTTCCAACCATATATACATGCACACTCCTGTTGTTTAATTAGTTTGTTTCAAGTCCTGAAGATGGTTCAGTCGAGTTGACAATAGTCGAAATATTTATACAAAAATAAAAGTGAATTCAAACAAAGTATCTTTTCATGTAATTCAATTATAACGTTCTTAACAAGTTGGTTAGTTAAAATGAATTGAAACTAACAAATTGCAACTACCACACCTTCAATAAGTAAAATTATGTATGCTATGCGTGGGGTTGATATTTGATTAATGAGTTTGAATATTATATGTAATATGTAACTCTATTACGTACATAACTACGTACCTATCTCATGTATTATTTACATACTAACAGTCCAGCGGGGTCATTTCAAGTATGACAGATATATACTAGTAATTAATAATACGACAGAATGTAACGTAATATTAGGTACTAGCTGATGTATACCCGGTCTTGCTCGGGATATATTTTTTTTGGGAATAACATTATGAAGTTGCGAATTCTTGCTTGTAATTTGGGTACCATAATTGATTTGACAGTAATGCCCTGTGACGACTATTACTATCTCTAAACAAAGATCAACGAAACATTCAGTTGAAAATTTTATTTCATTCCAAACATTTATTTAAAAAAAAATTAAATAATTAAGTTCTTTAGTAGATACCTACTTTTGTTTTACATTTCAAAAACCTTCTTTTTACGAATATGTAATCTGTGGCTCACCAGGTGGTACATATATGGGCTAACCTCAATACAAAATGGCGGAAAAATGATTTTCATACTAATTTTAAAACATTATAGCAACAGTTTTACATATTGGATTTAATTAAATCTACTCTATAAACCTTCCCGGCATTATAGGAACAAACTGTATTATTTTCAGCGAAATCGGTGAAGTGATTTTCTGGAAAATCGAGGACAGACAGAAAAATATTTATTTTTATATATAGAGATATAATGATTAATCATATTATAATTACAACAAGAATAACCTGTAGTGAAGGTACACGGCATAGAAAAAAACAATACTGATTGTTTTGCAGATCATAAATGTTGATATTTTTATATTCACCCCAACAATATGTTCCTCATGCGTAATAAATTATTTTTCAAATAATGTAAAAAAAAAACGCGCTGAAAATAAAACGGCTTACTTTGCGACCAAGATTCGAACTGGGAATTTTTCGTCTTACCGGGAACATTAATTGGATATTGATTTTTTTGGAATAACTTCTTGAAGTTTATAAACCCCATTGTCATATATATTTTAATAATTGAAGATAACATTAAGAACTCTCAAAATGAAACATGAAACCGAAAAGACACAGAAAAGAAAAAGATAACGGTAGCAGCTGGCTATCCTTTTCTATTCTGTGACTTTCGAAGTTAATATTTCATTTTGAGAGTTGAACAATATTATCTACAAAGATAACAAAAAAAAAATGCTTGGTTTTCCATAGATACCGTATATTTGCACTTTAGTTCAGTTATAATCTCAATTTACGAACATAATGAAGAAACATAAGCCTGACAAAAATGGCAGGAGGTAAATGAGTTTCGTTAGCATATCTGATAGAAGCATCCTCTGGGATAGGGGAGAGTTCCGAGTCGGAGCGTCGCAACCTAATCATTTTAATTTTTTGTATTTTTTTTTTCATTAAAATTATCTGGACATTATAAATATTGATTCAATGAATAATTATTTTTCTTTGATAGATGTGTAATTATTTTTTTACGTCATTATTCATATAGATAATAAGAAGGACTTAACATCACTGCTTTTTTAAATTTTGTTTTTACAGTGGTGTAAACAAAGTTCTCATCATTAATTATATGAATTAATTTTCCTTTTTGTAATACAACTCAATTTTTTTTATTCAAGTTACGCAAGTGAAAGTTATCCGTTAGTATTTCGGACATATTACATATATTTTTGTTACAACTTTTCAGCCCGGAGGAAATCTTTGAACGCTTTGAACTGTAATGTTCACAAACTGAAATCGGTTTGCAAAACGTTTTTTTTTTAAATCATGCTAAAAATATAAGCCTAATGGGGGAGGTGAAATAGCTTTACATTAGCAAAGAGTAATAAACGTCAGAGTTTAACGATTTTTTACGCTGAGTAGTTTATTTTTTAAAGAACAAAAAGGGGGTTCGTCTCGCCGAAATATTAATTCCGTAAAACTTCGTAAGTAATAATATTTAGAAATTTTATCCGATTGTAAAAGAAGGAAAGTTTTGGTTAAAAAAATTCTTTCAGTAAATCTGAGTAGCTTAGCGTTGAATTTTCAAGAAATTGCAGGCAAAATGAGGAGAGTAGGTGCGGCATGTGAGCTCAAAGAGAAGCTGACGAAGAAACCTAGCTTTTTGTTTTCAAAAATAAGTATAATATCCACAGTAGCGACGCCCTTCTTTGTGGAGATATGTTAGTATCCACATGCGTAATTGTGTACCTTTTTTATTGCAACGGAACGACGAAGTAAGTCAATTAAAAAATTACGGAAATGAATATCTTTAAAAATAAATACGTGACTTGACCTTCCAAACTACATAAGGTCAAATTAAGATAAATGGATATTTAGTAAAAAAAAGTGGAGGCCGTCTCAGAACAGGAAACTCTAGTGAGGATGACTGAACACTGTGACTTTGTTCTTTTGTTGTAATAATATGCATTATACTGTCCTTATAATTATATTTTATACTTTAAAAATATTACTAAAATCACATACATGTAAAACTTTAGAATAGAATCCAATAAAAAAAAAATTTAAAAAAATACTATTTTGAATCCAGGCTACCGAGATGAGATTATTATGAATCATATTATGCCACCATGGGGAAGCAAAATTCTCGAGAAGCGCTTTTAATTAAAGCACTGCTATACGGAATGACATGGACATAATAATCATAATTATAATAAATGGATTATTTCTATAGCGCCGTTTTCGTGAGAAAATCACCTCAACATAATTTATCTAACCTATACCTTATCATTTAGACTTATATGCAATAATTTACATGTTAGATTTATTACTAATGGCTTACAGCTAAGATTTATAACTAGAAAAAACCTAATTCAGACTTATAATTAGTGACTCACATCTAAGACAGCGACTTACAACTTAGATCTGTAGCTAGTGACTTAAAACTAGTGAGAGAGTCTTACAACTAACATGTTTACATTTTAGAATAAATTATGTACGAAATGTTACAATTTGGAAAATCAGAACATAACCTGATATTGATATGATAATGATACGAAATAGTAAAACAATTAACATACCAAATTCTATCGGCATTTTCAATGGAAACACTTCCCGATACAGATAAGACAAATCCAGTTCACAGATATTGGGGAATTCGATTTAAGAAACTATGCGAGGGACACTTGATTTCCCATAGTATCAGACCATCGAAGTAACGGAGGATAAGGAAAATATTCTAATTTAGAAATGAAATCAATAATTACACTTAAAATAAACATATGATTTCACAAGTTCAACATATTTACATGTACACGATGCAGGAATGCCATCGTGGAAACAATCTGAAGTATGTGTTTTTATTTCAGGTGTAATATATAACTTTGCATTTGGGAATCTTATGTGCATCAATTTAGTTTTTTTTGCATTTATAATTAATCCAGAGACATGTGACCATTTTAAAAGTTCAATGTAGTCTTTTTTGTGAAAGGTCCATACATGTTTGCAACAAAATATTATTAAAAAGTAAAGAAAAATCCAATACTTTGTTTTTCTTTGTGATTTTTCCATCGGATATGAAACCACAACCTATTTTACATGCAAGAACCTTCTGCCGTATAATAAAAGAAATGCGTATAACATAATGAACCTTATAAAAAAATACGCCGGAGAAAAATGTTGAGAGAAATGTAACTCCGGTGACAGATGTCGACCGGTACATTTCGTTGGAGCAAATATATAAATATCCGGTTCAGCGGAGAAAAGAAATGACGAAAATCGCTACTGCCGATTCGATCGCATCGATATTTTGATATTGTAAAAGAGCGGAGTTGTTTTTCTGACATGCGAAATTGTTTGCCCTTACATCAACTGTATGATGGAGCAGCTAATATGGGTTTGACATTTCGGTACCTTTATTTTTAACGAAAAATATAAAATGAAAGCCTTTTACAGCACTTTGGAAGCGACTCGAGTGTTTGAACATAGATTTAAATGTTAGGAGGAGTTACTTGAAGCTGAGCGGTTAAGATCCGTCTCCACGAACCCATAGGTCGCGGGTCGAAACCCGGCGTTCCAAAATGCTTTTATTACGCATGTAATAATTTTTTGTTTTAGATAAGACAACTTAGAAGCACTAGAAATGAAGAAATATTTAAATTTAAAATTATCAGATAACCTGCTAAGTAATCAAACAAATTTATCTTATAGTCCCATTTTAACAATGTTTCCTGTTAATCCGTCCTCATTCAACGATTACCTTCCCCTCATATGTGGTTATGGACACCTCTCTTACGTTGTCTCACTCACCCATTTAATTATTTTTATGTGTTATCTAATTTCAATAATAATGGCTCTGTCCTTTATTACAGGATTGTCTTAATGACTTCATTATTTTCCCATTAAACTGTTTTATTTAATATTTGTTTTTATAATATATGTATTATTGTCTTTCTTTATTATAATATACTTTTCAATTGTTGCCTCCCTCTAATATTTTGTACTATTTTTTTTTTTTTAGTATTATAATCTCTCTCCTTACCTGTTACTATATATATATATATATATATATATATACTATATATATATATATATATATATATATACAATAAATCTGTATTATTTTCTTAAGTTATTATATTTGCCTTGACGAAGCTTGATCTAAGCGAAACCGGTTGGCGTAAAAAATACAACAAATTTGTGGTTTATACCAAATTGTTTGTTTTATTTAATCAAATCAAATTTTCAGTATTGCCTGGTGTAAGACCACCAATTAAAATAGAAATTAACTGATTAATGATGCCACAGTCCCACTGGTTCCGGTAATTACTATTATTCCTGTAATTAACTTTAACACAGATAGTTTCGTATAGATTCACTATATCCAAGCACAATGGAATGCCACCAGAGTTCAATACTACACAAAAACGCTTATAGACAATTGTTTCGGTTATCGAGGTCTTGAAGTGTCGGTGAAATGTTGTTAGTATGGGTTATGTTAAGTTAGGTTAGGTTACCAATACACAAAAAAACGGATGCCTCAAAAACCTCCATAAGAAGAATTTAAGATACAATATATATGTCAATACTGTTTTTTTGTTTTTTTTTGTTAATCCTCTTGCAAGACTTTATTCTTCTCACATTATTTATTGTACAATGAGGAATTTAAAAAAATTAATAAATATTTTTTGTGAATTATGATGCCTAGGTACATAAACTACATTACATCTAGGCCTGAGTCATCCCTGTTCTTTTGTGATATTACCTAATCATGATATATTAGTTTGCCGGTATTACATTATTACGGATATTGGTGTGATCCAGACACTAACATTCAGTAGCGAGTGGTACTTACAAGGTAGACGGCTGGTTGGAAAACTCGCGGGATTTTTTAAAAATTAATTTATTTTAAAATTTGGAACTCTCCCCACTTGTCGATAGTTTTGACAAGTCATCCACGAGAAATACAAAAAAAGGGTAATATAATGGTCTCAGATGTTACAGCGTGAGTTCCAAATTGGAACGATACAGCAATACGGATGAGTACCAAGGAAGAGATCTGTTAATATCAGATAACGATGAGTACTTGAAATGGATACTGCATCCAATATATCGAAAGCGGCCAGTAACGCAAGTAATAAATATCGATATCAAATCAGTATTCAATAAGTATGGATAATACTGTATCGAGTATATTAAGTACAGTCCGTAACGCAAGTACATTTTATTTTATTTTTTATTTTTTCATCTATGTAACCTTAATGCTATAAAAGGATTATCGTACTATGCCTGTCTCTCTAGGAGAACCTGTGTTGAGAGCATTTCACTATTTACAATTTACAGTTTACAGAGTTTACAAAGTATACAAAATTTACAAAGATCGCAAAGATTACAAAGATTAGAAAGTTTACAATGCTTACAAAGTTTACAAAATTAACAAAGTTTACAAAGCTTAGAAAGTTTACAATTTATGATATAATATTATGGTAAAAAGTTTTAAGGGTCAAAATGACAACTAAATATCGATATCAGATATCAAATACTAAATCAGTATTTAATAAATATGAATACTAAAATATTCCTTGAACACTCGGAGGAGTTAGAACGCTAATATTTATGGAGTCAGTATCGATATGCCCGATATTTGGCGGTATTATAATACGTCTACCTGTTACGAATACTCGTATATTAGGTTCTGGCCTAATTGCATTGCACAAACCCGGAAAAGAAATATTATTATTATTATATTTAACCCATTCACCAAAGCTTAGTGATCCGAGACATAAAATCCTACCAATAACCTAGGGTGTAATGCCTCCGTTCAAAGATCACATTTAAACTGGCGTTCGTATCTTATGCCGCCTCAGTTTTAAGTAGCGTTTAGCGAGGCCATCTTGCATCAACAGTTGTCTTTGTTCAAGTACATTTCATTGCTGTTCCAGCCCGCCATAGACCTGCAGACCTGTAGACTTGTAGACCTTTACGACCTAAAACTGTAGCACATAAGTAGGAGGGGGTACCATTGGCAGTTGCCCTGGAATATGGGCCACACAGTGCAGATGGCAGAGGGAATTTTTAATACCGCGCGGTTCTGAGTAGCGGTCGAAAACATTTATATTTGAATGTGTTTTTATAAAATTGTTCAATTTATTAATACTAAAAAGTAGTCAATTTGTTTTATAAGCAGTAATTCTTTTGTAACTCTCTAGCAGTGAGCTGAAGCCTCAGGAAGGTTGAACAATTTACATCGCCACGTCGATATTGTAAGATTTGAAACGTATGAATTTAAGAATACACAACCGTTGTCATACATTTTTGGCAATACAAAACGGACGACTATTTGTTTAATTTTCTTGAATAGTTTTTGGTATACTCGTATTACGCCGTGCTGCAGCCCTGATGATGGACACTGTAACACTGTCCGAAACGTTGACTAAAGGAGACAGAAGCGCAACACGGCATAATACCCCAAAAACTATCCAAGAAATACTTTTGGCGGTGAAAATCTGAAAACGTATCCGTTTGTTTAATAGTCGATGGAGTAAAAATTCGAAAACTGGCGTCAATAAATTCGCAAAGATTTTCTCTCTTCTAAACTTTTTCAGTTCGCAACGTAGTTTCCATTATAAGTTATACAGTATCTAAGTGTCTATTTAACCATAAAAAAACCCGTATCGCTTGTTCCATATTTTACAAATTATTTACGTAACTAAAAACATTCTCATTATATTCTTATATCTCAGTCTCCCAGAAGTAATAGTTTTTCCAGTCTCGATTCTCAGAAAGAACTTAATATCGCTGACGATCGTAACATATATTGCGCTGAAAATTGTAAAGAATCTCAGAAGTTACACCAACGAGATTTATAGAAATATGCTATATAACAGAAACCTGTTTTTCCTCGAGGTTTTTGCTTGTCCATTCTACTTGTATTTAATTCCAACAACTTCATCAGAAATAATTTAAAAACTGGCATTTGACTGCTACACAGGCACAAAATACAATCGATAAAGTGCACGTTTGTGTGTGGCTGTATCTACAAGCTTACAGTCGCATTATATGTGCCTCCCTTAACCTAACCCAACCTAAGGTTGCAGTGTTCTTCCTCTTATTTATTTCCCCCACTTTACGGTATTTAGCATCTATCATGTACCGAAGTAACTAAGGAAATGTAGGTGCCAGGACGAAATTACACTGGCGTGAATTTCACGTGCCAATATTGCTATTGTACATTTTAAAAACATTTTTATTGTTCCCTACTTGCTAGCTTAGGTCGTGTTGTAGCAAGTAGTCCATTTCTATAAAAAGATATAAAATAATCTATTCTTTTAACATTATAACATATGTGTAGTACACTTTACATTATTTAATGTTGAAAAAAAAAGTTATTTAAATATACTTATAATAAAATAAAGAAAATTGCTTTATGTAGTCAAATAAAAAAATATTAAAAATAAATATACTGATTACAGTCCAATACAAAAACAACACAGAAAAAGTTGAACAACGTAGCAATAATATCATTTTAAATAAATTTACGAATAGACTAAATAAAATCTTCGCGATGTTACTTTCAGCTGCCGAAGATCACCCATCAAAAGATGTTTTTTTAATCTAGCATTGAATGAATTTCTTGTAGAGGGTATTTTGAGTTGGGGGTGTAGCCTATTGTATATGAAGGGACTAAGAAAAGTATGCGATCTTTGTCTGCATGCAGTACGAGTGGAGGGTACTTGCAGAAGACCCACTGCCGCGCTTCTGGTACTGCATCCGTGGGACAATAATTTGTTAAGGTTGGGTCGTTCTCTAAAGTATTTCAGTAAACAGTAAATTAATAATTAAAGGACTGAGAGGAGTTAGCATTTTTTATATAGCGTTTTGGTGGGATGTCTTTAAGATATATTGAACATAACCTTTAGTACTGCTTTTGCGCTCTTTCGATTGATCTCTCACTGCGAGAATTAGACACGGAAGGAGATGCATATGGACGAAATTACACACGGACGAAATTAAAGATGGAGTAAATTACACGCACTTAAATTACGCCTACTGGAATTGCACACTTCAAAAATATTTTTTTTCGATAGGCTAAAATTTAAAGGGTTTATTTAAGTGCTTGCTAAATAAATTTCATATAGAAAAAAAAATTAAGTTTGACGGAATACCTGCCTAATTTAGTATTTACGCATAATGTGCTCCAAAATACTAAATAAGGCAATTCAAGATTTATGCAAACAAAAGGAGATTATCAAAAAAAAATAGTACCATCTATTTTCTATACTCGTATATTGTACATGCAGTTTATAAGGTTTTTATTTATTAATAAAAATCATTTAAAAATGATTTCTTTGAAGTGTGTAATTTTGTTATGTGTAATTTGAGGTGTAATTCTCACCATGTGTAATTTCATTCATGTGTAATTCCGTCCTTGTATAATTCTGGCAGGACCAATACTGCCGTGGTAAGTAAAAACACAGTATCTTCCTTCGAACTTGCAAGGAAGATACCGTTTTTTTTCTTACCACGGCAGGTGCATGATATTCATGCCTGTGATATTTCGTCATGTAACCGAAAATATACTGGATGGAGTTCTACGTATTCTATATATATTCGACATAAACATCATTAATATATTCGGAACTAAAATATATTTAACCTAAAAACCATGCACATATTCCAAACCATACATTATTTTCAAAGTAAAAAAAAAACATATAGATATACATTTTCAACATAAAAACCATGCACATATTTCAAACCATACATTATTTTCGAAGTAAAAAAAAACATATACATATTCAACATAAAACCATACATATATTCAAAACCATACATATATTCCAAACCATGCATATATTCCAAACCACACATTATATTAAAAATAAATACCATACACTTACACATATTCAAGATAAAAACCACGCATATGTTCAACATAAAAACCATCCATATATTCCAAACCATACACACATTCAAAATAAAAACCATGCACAAATACAACATAAAAAACATACATTTATTCATCATAAAAACCATGGTGGCATCGGCTAAACGTTTGTTAAATAAAATAAATTATTCCGAATTTTTACAAAAAAACTTAATTTTTTAAAACTAATCATACATTAAGGCGCTTTAAAAAAATTCAATGTCATACCTAGTCACTCTATTTTTGTTCAATGTACATCGATTCGCATTAGTAAATCTGTATGGGAAAGTGAACAATGTTTCTTCACACTTGTGTAACTTGGAAATCAACATGAAGTAATTATTGATTGAATATTTATGTACTAGCCGAGTTCCACAAAGCTGTTCCATATTTTTCATCGAATTACATGGGTTTCGTGAACGCCTAACTAATCGCGTGGATAATTCGTGTACATTTTGCTTGTGAAATCAAGCTTAGGAAAAGGTCGAAAACTTGTCTGGAAAAGCGAAATATTTTCAAAATATTGTTAACATGGTTTTACGTATGTACTTAACAATAAGTTTACAGATAAATAATATATTAATACGACCAAGCGTTTGAAAAAGCTTATTTTTCTTTGGGTGACTTAAAGACAATATATTGTATCTTCACTTTTTGGGGTAAATGAATTAAGTACTAGATACTATTAGGGAGAACTCATAGTTTTACGTATTAAAATATTGAACGTCTAAATTACATTTTTCCAAAGATATTGACATGTTTCAATACTATAAAATTCAATACATTAGTGATTAGGTAAAGTTAAAACATTCAGAGGCATGGTTGTATATACTGGTACTGATAATCAGAGGCGTATATTACATACAGGCACATAAGAACTGCCTACCCTACCATATTTATATTAAAATATTTCAACAATATGTTTAAAAAATATATTATTGCGAGAAATAAACCTACACTCTAAAAAAATACACGCGAAGTTCCAGCTAGGAATCTAAGTATGCAAAATGACGCGCATGTCAAGTTTAAATGTTGACAATATTCTAAGCAAAAATGAACACGTGTGCAATACGCATTCAAGGGAAGTCTCGTTTGTGCTGATTTTAAAAAAGGCCGTGCCTTTCGGTACAAATCACAAACGTAGAAATCAGTGTAATCTATTGGTACCTGTATTAATGAGTACAACCTTACTAATATCGTTGATTTTCTTTAATTTTTGTATTTTCTGTATTTGGTTTGTAATTGCGTAAATTAAGCGGTTATTTGGATATTTTATGTGGCGGGAAAAGCCACCACCTTAGCCATTCTTAGCGAAAACTTACCACGTCTGTGTAAAGTTTTTTTAAATAATTAATTCGTCTATTTCGATTTACTTTACATTGCTATCCCGAATAGTTGAGCGACTACAGAGATACGTGTGTCGATCTGCACAGCAGTAGAAAAGAGTTAGAAAGTTTCATAACCAATGGAAATGTGGAGCTTTTACCTTTTGCCCTCTAATGCCGCCCACCCGCCTGGAACCCCTTCCCCATCTCCTATTTCTCTCCCCAATCCTCGGCACTGCGGTGAACAGAAAGTAAATAGCAGACGTCTTGCTTGGAATCGGCTAGATTAAATTTGTTTGCTCGAATTCCAACGTGAGGGGTCGACCGAAAAACAGGGATATTTTCCAATATCAAACATCGAAGGAATTGATCGCTAATAGTGAAAACAAACCAACACTAATCAGTCACGATTTCAATTGATTTCTCAAGAAACAATGTACAGTCTGACATATACGAGTATAAGATCGTTTAAAAGGTTTTAAATGACAACACCAAGATGTCTCATATGAATTGAAGGTAAGTTTAAAAAAGCACTATGGTCAAAGTACATATTTTCTACCTTAACCAAATTGTCTTCAGAATTAGTGGAAGGCACTTTCCGGAAGGAGATGATTCTATAATTGAATCTACATCATTCTCTAAGAGAATTTTTAGATGAAAAACATAGTTCAAAAGTGGACGGTGGGACAAATAAAGTTAGAAACCTCTGTATAGATTATGGAAAAAATAATACAGATTTCATGTGGATTTCAATGGAAGGTGGTGTGCCTTTGACCTACTACCTTTCGGTTCTAGCCTTGAGAGAGTCAATGAAATACAGCTGCCTGCATTGTATATTGCCATTACATTTATAATGAATGATGGTGAAATAATTTTTTGTTTTAGAAATTATATGGCCCGAATGACTTTTGGATCATGAAACACGCCCACATCGCAATTCTTATATTCTTATTTATTCCATGGTTTAGATAGTAGTATTTCACTACCATTTACTGCTCTGTCGATTCAATTCCACAAGATTCAGTTTAAAGGTTTACTCTAAGATTTGAAGAATGAGTATAAATCGCCGAGATAAATCCGTTCCCGTCGGTTAAAGTAGCTACAGCGACGTGATGCCGCGGGATGCCAACACAACGGAAAACATACAACATCCATGATTTTATTGCTTTCGAAACATACAAATTTCAAATAATGGTTTGGTGGATGTGCTTGCAGTGTTTTCGATTTATTGAAAATGTGTATCTTCACCATTGGCTAAAGAAAATGTTTGCCAATTTGTCTTATGGTGCTCTCTGAACCGGCTGCCATCATCATACTTGACTGATCTCTGCGTTAAAATTGCGTTACGTTTAGGGACAATTTGTTTTTTGTTTTATAATTACAAATATCGTTTCAATATAAATTAAGAGACATATTTGTAAACATATATTTGCATGCTTGAAACCTTCAAGCTTTGTGTGAAGATATTATGCTGTGCTGAGCCAGTACGTCGGTTATGCCATGTGGTATGCATAGCAAACCGTAGTGCGGCCCCCCTGGCAGTAGTTTTTTGGTACAAAGAACTTATATCACTCCAGGAGGTATGGACTTTCTATCAAATTAAGAATAATTTTGTACGCTGTTACCGCAGAGACATCTCACGCTAAGGTCGACCAAGTCAGATCGTCGTCAAACAGATAGACTTTTGTACAAATGCCATTAAATTTTGGAAAATCGTGAAATAACCTTCCATTTAGTTTGAGGTCAGAATGTGAAACTTTAAAAACATATGTATTTAGAAAAGGCTACCAACTTTAGCAAAATATACAGTGCCCTTGGGATGATTTTATCACGAAATGGCGCTATGTAATGTTGACCTATTATACATATATAGAAGTATGAATTAAACCGAGGAGTTAACGGTCAGCACCCAAAAATAGAAACTATGTAGTCTGCGAATGCAAGAAATACTACGAATGATTTATCTGTAAATTGTGTACGGGTTGTTATTAATATATATCTGGTTTCAAAAGACGAAAATCCTCAAACTGTAATCTCTTAAATTCTATATGAAATACGTATTGGAATTTTAGGTAGAACGTTTAAAATTGCCTTCACTTATTTTTCAGACGTTTTCGTATGTATTTCATAGAATATAAATGATTACATTTAAAGGATTTTTGTCTTTTGAAACCTTATACATTTTCCTAATTACCCGTATAGAATTAACAGATAAATAATTTATAGTAATGCTTGAGTTAACAAACTACAAAATGATGTTCACAGCCATGTTTAGAGTGCTGGTCCGCCGATGAAACTATTTGTGCCGTTTATGGGGAGAACGCCATTGGACTGCCTACAATGCAAAAGCAGCTATTCAAAAGTATATTTCGAAGGTTATCCCACATCCATCCTATACTCTTGATTTTACCACAGCGTCATATTTTTAATAATTCCGCTAATAAAAATTATGACAAAACGCTGGAATTATTCAGGCTTCCAATCGTAAAACTAGAAGAACATTTATAGTCAAAAACAAGGGATGAGAACATAGTTATTGTTAAGTTTATGTATTTGTTCGGTGGGTATCGGGAAACAGATTTCCGTTCTGTTTTCAAACAGCAGAGGGGCTCAGGGAGTTTTAAATACACATTTTTATCGTAGGCATTACGACACGCTTCCCATTAAAATGATTTTTGCCAACATTAGGTCAGGAATTCTGACATGTAAATCGGCGCAAATGAACTGTTTGACAGGTTGATTAAGGTAACATCAAAGCATTCAATGTGAAATAAGGTCAGCTTTATATTATTTCAAAGCAAAATACGGGCAGTCATGAATAAAGACTTGACGAATAATGAAAATTCTATTGTGCTTCTATTGGTTGGTCTTCTTTTTTATTTCCCTTGGAAAGAATTGTTGTTATGCAACGGATTTAAAAACTTACGAAGTGTAGTTTTTTTGTTGTTACCTATATGTCAATATTTAAATACATGTATTTTTTATATTATTAACCTTTAGCGCGCCGAAATTATCCATCGGAAACGCAAAAGTTGTAACCGTTAAACGCCGGCGTATCCGATTGGCAATGTCAAAAAACGCTTTTCTGAATATAAGTAGCTATTCTGGGGCAATTATTTTTGATAGATATATATTTTTTATAAACATATAAAAACATTATCTTGTAAGACAATTTACAAAAAAGCATAATTTAGCAAAAAACAAGTAAGAGTTCGTTCGTTTATTAATTCCCAATTGTTCAAGTAATCTAATCTAAGACCCCTTCTTTCTATATGCAATTGTTTAGGCTCGTTATTGTTCTGATCATAATATAACATTACAAATTATTTATTCACCACTTTTCAGTATGTACAGTCTTCCAAAACAATATAACACATTCAATTAAATCAATTCAGAAAACATTGTCATTTGAATACCGGGAAACACATTATAAATGTAAAAATCTCACAGAAAAGAAAAATGTTATTACTTTCTGACTAAATCGATTTCACCGATAATAAATCATTACTTTTAAACACCCATCCCAATTTGAATTGGGTGGGAGTAAATAAATAAGCCTTCACAATATGGATTCATCACAGTTCGAAAATTCCTTTGAACGCCAAAACAGCTCTCAAAATATAATAAAAACCAAAAGAACTGGCTGAACTTAATTTTTTATTTTTTTATATTAATACCGCAAAAGAGTCCCAACTGCTCCCAACCGTCTGGAGCCAGTGATACTATGGCATTCCCAATTTGGGAATGTTATGAGGCTGAAGGTATTGGGGAGGGGGAGGAGAAGTGAAAGAGGAAGGTGGGGAAATACCTGGTTATTCATATCTGGTCACCAAACACGGCTAAAAGCCATTTCAAGCAACGTTTTAATACTGAATGGTGGTCTTTCACCAGGGCGATACTGAGTGTATCTTCCACTCTGGAACGTGCGCAAATATACTTTATATTATTTTTAAATGAATTAATTGTGAAACAGCACAAATTAATTAAATAAAATTTACTTTCGCAAGCCGGGATTTGAACCCGCGACCTTCGGATTCGTAGTCGAGAGCCTTACCTCTCGACCATAAAAAAAAATAAAAAAATAAATGGATATCTTTTAATTGAACACAAAACAATTAATAATTCGTACTTCATGTTTGTGTATCTTTTTCAATTGATTATTATGGTACATTGGCAGACGAAAAAAAAAATGAAATTTCAGAAAATATGAAAATGAATTATAGCAGGCATAATATATTATCGTATTGAAATATGGGCTTTGTTATTGTAACAATATTAAGAAAAAAAAATAGTGATAACAATACCAATGTACAGACCCTTTCTCGAAAGGTTAAAGATCGTGTTGTTTTATGCAAAAAACTATATCATTCGAATGATCCACCCTTTCTCCTTCGCGGGTAGAATCTTTTTCGGTTTTGTTTATTTGGGCTTGTTACGAATCTCCATGAAACATGGTCAATATTATTTGAGTAACTTGAACCATGATTGTGTCTGTGAACATAGCTGAACGTAAACATTCCTTCAATGCTTCTATAAAAACACAACGATATGATGACATAATTTTTGGATGTTTTCTTAGTCGAAAGCTTTGTGCGTCGATATTTTTTCAATCCATGAAGTGGGAACAAAAAAAAAACGCTCTGAACTGTATCAAACGTGTTCAGATAAATAGTGTCAAATATACCTAAAGAATATAAATATATACGTTATGCATTTACTTATAGTATACAAGGTGTTCGGGGGCAAATCACATTAGGTAACTTCGGGAGATGATTCAACATAATAGTAAGTAAAAAAAATAGAGGCAGTCTTTCAAAATTCTAACGTTTTTAGGCACTCTTCTAGTAAAAATATGCAATTGTTTGTATGGAAAAAAAACTTTTTTATTAAAAGATATTTTTGTATGGTAAAAAAAAGATTTTTCGATAAAAGTTTATCCTTTTTACTTGTACTATGTACCTGAAGTTACGGCAATATATACATTAACATTTATTATTCAAACACGATTCGTATTTCCATATGGTTAAATTATTTTGTTATTTTATACAATAATGACGTTCTATCTTTAAAACCAGCGTAAAAAAAAATCCCAAGTTAGTTTTCACAGTGAAAGAAATTAAGTTTCAAAGCCAAAACTAAAAAAAAGTTAAAAAAAAAAAAAAACAAATTCGACAAATAAAAATTTCCATACAAATCTAAAACCAGAATATGTGCGGCCAAGATTGTGATGTCAGATGCTCCGAATGCAATGGTACCAACATAACAGGATGTTTTGATAAGATGATTTTTTATTAATTTTTAAATAACTATTCATAAATTTTACGTACTATAATTTATATATAATTAAACCTGTATATTCAGAATCGGCGTTTGCTGATCTATATGAATGGAGTGTGTAATGATTAGGATTTGACTGGATGTAGGAATGCGGGAGAGGGAGTGGAGGAAGGTTGGGAAAGTGCAGTTACGGGAGACAGAGTATTTGTACAGACTTACACGGTGAGGGGTGTCATTCCAGGCAGCTCGGCTCTGGACCTTTGACTAGCTCAGTTTTGGCAGGCCAAGGAGCTCTTCTGCAGGGTCGTGGGCCGACAGGCAGTCTTATAATTGGGAACCAGACTCGAATACTCTGTCAAATGAAACTACCGTATGCTTTCAGACTCAGTGTTTTAATTCAGAGGAAGGTACAGACATGGTGAATGTAGATATGGTGAACAGTAGGCTAACCTAACCTCAAAAGAATGTTACGGGCAAATTCTCTCTGATATTCTCCAAAACGGGCATGTAAACTGGGACTTGAATAAATTACAACACCAACAGAGGGGAAAATGTAAAGACAGCTCACGGTTTAGGTTGTTGTGGCAATGGGGTTTCCGAGAGGTAAATATCAGCTCTCCGAGATGGCGGCTTGCGTGCTTCTCCGAGACGTAGTGCGACGGTTCGGGAGGCCATCTTCAGAGCAGGCGAGTGAGTGTGCTGCCGAGGCGGGCTCCGGTCGGGGAAAGCAATGGCGTTGCCGAGCAGAGCGTGGATGTCTTTGTGCGAGGTCTTGATTGCGGCCGCTTGAGGCGCCGGTGTTGTTTTACGCGAGGCTAGGACCCCTTTTTTTTTAGGAATCTACTGAGGTTACGTAACAAGTGTCTGGAATACGTATAGGTATGTCCCGAAATTGGAGAGAAGAATAAGTCATGGACGGTTGTCACATGCGTTTGGCGTTTTATCCTTCGCTTATTTAATTAAAAAAAATAAATTATTATGATATAAAAAAATGTCATACCACACAGGAGTTCCAGCTGCGTACAACCGTCTGAAGGCAGTGAGACTATGGCATCCCCAATTGGGGTATGTTGTGA